>CM035422.1:33498523-33513523 GCA_020310875.1 Ceratopteris richardii
GATTACAAAGTTGGGCAAATGATGAATGATGCTCACAAGTGTAAACTTAGGGCTAACAAGCCACAAGCTTAGGGCTAACAAGCCACCCTAAAAGTAATTCACTCCAGTACAACAGATTCTTCTCATCAACATAAGGGGCCACTGATATGCATACTAACTCAGAATAATTTAAAGAATTTCTCAAGAGGATAGAACCTAATCAACAACACTGACTCATAGAAAAGAAGAAGAATCCAAACTACTCTTTTACACTATAGTGCTCATAGCCCTTCACTGAGAGGCCTCCCCTCTGTAAACACACTACAGAGTAGCTCCCATAGTAGACTTGAAACCACCAAGTGCAAGAGAGAACTTCTGCACGTATACACACGGCAAAGTGACTCCAGAAAAAAAATGTACCCCAAATGAGCACAAATGCTTCCAATTTTTACCATGCGCACTTTTTATCACACACCCTTTTGTAGTCAAATTGAGATCTTTACTTTATGTTGCCGATGATTTAGAAACACCCGATGAGTGTGAGAAAGGGAGGGTAGATATTGATTTTAACTTCACCAATCCCCGAGCCCCAAGAAATACCTTAATTGGAAAGGTCATTTCCATCATGCTTCTGCTCCAATCACCTGATAACCCTTCTCGAGAGTAGCCAACTTTTCATGTGCTTCTGAGAAGAACCATGGGAACCTTCGCCTTGCCCCAGATACTTCAGAGATGGAGGCCTCCAAACATTGTCTCGATCCTGCACAGTATCAATTTTTTATGCTTCTTGGAGAGCCATATTTTCCATCCTCTTGGTCAGGCCCAATTCATTTCTCCCGCCGAGCCTCTTAATTTTTATCCTCTGGACCTTGATCTCCTTCCCATGTGTGTGTGTTGTGCGGGTGAGTGTGTGTGTGGGTGTATGTGTGTGTGTGTGAATGAGTATATGTGTGGGTGTGTGTATGTGTGTGTGTGTGGATGTGAGTGAGCATGTGTGAATGTGTTGGCGTATGTATATGTATGTGGGGGTGTGTGTGATTGTGTGGGTGCGTGTGGGAATGTATGTGTGTGGGTGTGCATGTGTGTGTGTGAGATTGTGTACGTGTGTGTATTAGAGTATGTGTGGGGATGTAGGTATAAGTGTGTGTGTATGTATGGGAGTGTGTGAAGCAGGGGGTGGAGGAGGGTGGGGACGCGTGGGGGATGTGGGGGAAGCGGTGGAGGAGGAGGGCGGAGGGGTGTGTGGGGTGTGGGGTGGAGGGGGGGCGGAGGAGTGTTGGGTGGAGGGGTGTGGGGGAAGCGGTGGAGGAGGAGGGCGGAGGGGTGTGTGGGGTGTGGGGAAGAGGGGGGCGGAGGAGTGTGGGCGGGGGGCGGAGGGCGGAGGTGTGAGGGGCGGGGGGCGGAGGGCGGGTGTGTGAGGGGCGGGGGGCGGAGGGCAGAGGTGTGTGAGGGGCGGGGGGCAGAGGGCAGAGGTGTGAGGGGCGGGGGGCCGAGGGCGGGTGTGTGAGGGGCGGAGGGCGGAGGGCGGGTGGAGAGAGAGGAGGGGGTGTGGGTGTGGGCGAAGAGAGGAGGGGCGGGGGGCGGATGGCGGGGGGCGGAGTGGGGGTGGCGGGGGGCGGATGAGTGAAGGGCGGGGGCGGAGGCGGAGTGAGGGGCGGGGGGCGGAGGAGTGAAGGGCGGGGGCGGAGGCGGAGTGAGGGGCGGGGGGCGGAGGCGGAGTGAGGGGTGGGGGGCAGAGGAGAGAGAAAGAGGGGGGATGAGAGAGAGAGAGAGAGAAGGAGGGTGGGCACGCGGGGGCGGGGGAGTGAGGGGCGGAGGGCGGAGGCGGGGTGAGGGGCGGGGGGCGGAGGAGTGAAGGGCGGGGGCAGGCGGGGACTAGGCGGGGTGCGGGGGCGGGGTGGGGTCTAGGCGGAGGCGGGGGCGGGGGAGGAAGGTGGAGGGCGGAGGAGAGAGAAAGAGGGGGGATGAGAGAGAAAGAGAGAGAAAAGAGAGAGAGAGATGGCGGGGAAGAGAGAGAGAAGAGGGGGATCTACAGACCCCCACATCAAGATTTTGCACCGTCCCTGGTGCAATTTCTTTATTTGCTTATTTTTTCATGTAGAAAATAAAAGAACTATGGTATGTACTTCTGCTTGCATCAATTCAAATAACTCTTCACCCTGGAGATGTTGAGGAGGGGCATCCTTTTACCCTGCAGATCTTCCAGATGCACTGCACCATGTGGCAATACCTTGATAACCTTATATGGTCCTGACCATTTGGGGGCCAATTTAGTTGAAATTGCCGGGACTTGATGCACTAAAACCATGGACCCTTCTTGAACTTCATTCGATCTTAGATACCTGTCATGTAATTTCTTGCGCTCTTCTTGTGTCATCAGAAGTTTCTGCATTGCCTCTTCTCTGTACTCTTCTAATGCCACCAATCTCTGAATGGGGGGTTCAATTCCAATGGTTTTGATTCCTATTTCTTTTCTGATGATAAACTCAAATGGTGCCAATGCTTCTTTCCCATATACTAACCGAAATGGAGTTTCGCCTGTGGTTCCCCTCTTCGAGGTTCTGAAAGCCCAAATTGCACCGATCAATGCTAGCGGCCAGGAGTTTTGATGATCGAAAGATAATTTGCGAAGCAGTCCAATCAAAATCTTATTGGAACTCTCTGCTTGGCCATTTGCCCTGGGGTAGTAGGCACAAGATTTTTTATGGAAGATTTTGTACCTGTCAAATATAAACTGGAGCAATTGATTTACAAAATGTGTGCCCCTATCGCTAGTAATTTCCAGAGGGCAACCAAATCTTGAGAAAATACGTTTATACATAAATTTAGCTACTGTTAAAGCCGTGCAGTCCACAGTAGCTTTAGCCTCTATCCATTTAGTGGCATAACATGTGGCCATCAAAATATACTTTTTACCTCCTGGTTGACCAGTTGGGCTAATTGGTCCTATGAAATCAAGACCCCATCGTTCAAATGGAAGCCATCCGGTAGATATGACTAATGGTTGGTAATTTAATCTGGTTGGCGCGGGAGCACATCTCTGGCAGATGTGGCATTCTTTAGCAAACTTGATTGCATCCTTGAAGATATGAGGCCACCACAACCCTTTGTGGATGATTCTATGAGCCAATTCTTCCCCCTTTAGGTGTCCTTCATTGTGTGCAGCCTTCAGCAAAAGATTTACCTCCTCTGGATAGACACACCTTCTCAATATATCATCTTGACAGTATTTATATAAATTTCCATTTATAAGAGAATATGCTTTGGTTTTCAGGAGCAGTCTTCTCTTTTCCACAGGTGTCAAGTGTTCTGGGATCTTTCCAATAGTCAGAACATGAAGAATTTCATCATACCAACCTGTCCGAATTGCTACTAGAAAAAGATTGCTATCCACCAATTCATCATTAATACCTGTTGCCTTTTCGCTCATTGCCATCCTGGACACTTGATCTGCCATGTAGTGCTCTTTTCCTGGCTTAATATGAATATCAAAATTAAACTCTTGAAATAGGAGTAACCATCTCCAAATCCTTCGAGCTACTCTAGGCTTGTTTATCAAATACTTCAAGGGCTGATGATCGGAAATAACAATGAAATGTACACCAAGGAGATAATGTCGGAACTTGTGAAGAGCAAATACGATAGCCAAACCTTCTCTTTCCGTTGTACTGTAATTTCTTTCAGCTCGGTTGAGTAGTCTGCTTGCATAAGAGATAGGTCTATCCACTTTGTGAGATGATGGTTGAGCTAGAACTGCACCAACAGCATGAAGACTAGCATCTGTATGCACATGAAATTCTAATGACCAATTAGGAACACTTAAAAGTGGAGCAGTACATAGCCTCAACTTTAGTTCACAAAATGCTTTGTCAGCTTCAGCACTCCATGAGAAAGGGATCTTTTTGCTGGTAAGCCTTGACAAGGGCTTAGCAATTTCCGAATACATCCTAATGAATCTTCTGTGATACCCTGCATGTCCCAAGAAACTTTGCACTTCCTTTAGGCTTTGTGGAATTGGCATGGAAAGAATAGCTGTAACCTTTGTAGGGTCAACAGTTATACCTTCAGCAGATACTATGTGACCAAGAAGAGTGCCCTTAGTGACCAAAAAGTGACATTTATCAGGATTCAATTTCAAACCTGTTTTGAGACATTGCTCAAAAATTTCTTTTAGATTTTCCAAATGGTCATGGAAATCTTGAACTGCTGCCCTTCTATCTGTACCTGAAAATACTGAAAAGTCATCCATGAAAATGCGTAGAAAGGTTGTTAACCATTTGCCCAATATCAGATACATCGTTCTATTAAATGAAGCCGGTGCATTCTTCAAACCAAAAGCCATTCGAGTATAGACATAAGTGCCCTAGGGAGTGACAAAGGCTGTTTTGTCCCTATCATCAGGATGGATCACTATCTGATTGTAGCCACTAAAACCATCCAAGAAACTATACAAAGTGTGACTAGCTACCTCTTCAAGTACTTGCTCTGTGAAGGGCTGAGGAAATCCATCTTGAATAGTCACTTTATTCAAAGCACGGAAATCAACACATACCCTTATTTTTCCACTATTTTTCTTCGGCACAATAACCATAGAAGAAAGCCACCTGGAATGTTCTACTGGCACAATTATACCTGCTTCTTCTAGTTTTGTAATCTCTACTTTTACCGCCTCTAAATACTTCGGATTGAGTCGATATGGCCTACTTCTTACAGGTGCAACTCCCTCAACCAAGGGTATCCGATGTAATCCAAGCTCTTGTGGTATTCCTGTTAGATCTTTGTAGGACCATGCGAAGACACTTTTGTAAGTAAAGAGCAAAGAAGTTACCTTCTGTAGTAAATTAGGATAATGCCACAACGAGGATGCCAAATGGACTACTTGAGGGTTCTCTTCATCCCCTAAATTTACTTCTTGAACCAATGTTTCAGGACTGGCCTTGTTTGATAAATCATCTCCACTATATGCAGGAGTGGAGTTTAATTTATATTCTGCAACATGTTCTTCCATCCATCCTTGAGGTATATCTGAGAAAGGAAGATCTTCTCTGCCCTTAGGCTCAAAATATTCTACCTCTGATACTTTTATCTGGGTTGCTTCCTCAAGGCTTGTGCTTTCCTGCAATTGCTCATTCTCCAACACCTTGTGGTCTTCATTGCCATTTCCTGTAATTACCTTATCTACAACTTCTTCCTCAATTTCATTAATCTCCACTGTGCAACACTCTGCACTTCCCATCATCCAATTTAACAATGTATCCTCTTCTTGGGGTAGAGAGGGCATTACCTGAGTGTCCACAGTATATCCAGTAGTTTTTCCTGAGTCGAATCCTTCTTCCAAATGTAGTTGCAGTTGGCTATTGGTATTTGTTGAAATCCATAGTTTATTTTTTCCCCAATCTTGCAAAGCTTTTGCTTGTCTCAGCCAAGGTCTCCCCAGGAGCAAAGGATAGGAAGTCTCCTATGGAAGTGCAATAACAACAAAATCCAACACAAAGTGGCAACCCTGGACTACCATCAATACCTTTTCAATAATGCCAAGCGGCGCAACCCGATGTTGATCTGCCAGTGTAACCGTGAATGGTGCCAACTTGGTGGGGTTCAATTTCAACTTCTTCATTGTAAAATCTGGCATCAAATTGATACCAGAGCCTCCATCTATGATCACACCTGTAAGAGCTTCATCCTTTATACAAACTGATAATCTCGAACTTTGGTAGTCTGCTAAGGGTGCAGGAGGAAAATCAACCATGAAACCATCTATACTAGGTGATTGGACCAAGTGAGCAAAGTGTATAATCTTTAATAAATCACTTCTTATTTGTGAATCCATCCTTATAAGTTCATAGAGACTAATCTTGTGATGAATACCTTTCAAGATCTGTTCAATGTTTACCTCCTGAGTATTTTCTTGTAGACGTGTTGGTTGGCCCCTTAGAGAAGTAGTCATTTCTTCATAAGCTCCTTCAATTTCCACTTGGTCTTTCCATCCAGACTTCTTTTCTTCCTCTTTATCCTGAATTCCTTGTTGTTCCCTCCTAAGGTTTGCTGCTGCTTGCCTAGCTCTGGTCATCATGGGCATAGCAGAGGATGAAACAGCATAGGATTGAGTAGTCATACCTTCTACTGGTGAGGAGACTGTAATCATGTGAATTGGAGCAGGACGACTTCTTGGGCAATCTCTGGTATAATGATCCTTGGCCTCTGGACAATGTTGACAAGGAGGTGCATCTTCTGGAAGAGAACATCTATTTTGCATGTGGCCGTACTCACCACAACGATAGCACATCAAAGGTCTATTATACCTAGGCTTTGTAGGCCGATTCTCCTCTCTGTTAGATGTATTTGAAGTACTAGCATAATATGAATCCAAATTTTGAGGGTTACCTTTCTGCTGTGTACCCTTGAGGTAGTAGCAATCCCTTGCTTCATGACCATCTTTTCCACAAAATTGACAGCTTACCTTAATAGGGCAATTAGCATTGGAATGTCCATTGTTATTACAGATGGTACACCAGATTTGTCTCCTTGTATCCTGAGTGGTCTTCAAGTCTTCTAACTCTCGGCGAAGCTGGGCTACTTCATCATCAGTGCGACGCAGTGGTGGTAAGACCTTCTCTTCTTGTTGATTTTGTTGCATCTTCAATGCTTCCAATTCCCTTCTCAGTTGCTCAATAAGATCCAGATCTGCAGCATACTTTGGTTGTGTATCCCCTTCAAAATGTTGCCTTGCTTCTTCAACGCGTGATGCCGCTGCAACAAAATCATTGAGGGTCGCATCCAATCTAAGAGATTCACGAAGCTTCTGCTGAGATGACCTGGGCAGAGCTTTCTCTATCCACTTTTTAACCAAAAAGTCACCTGGAGCATGTGGCAGATGTGCAACAAGTGCTTTTGTTCTAGTGTGAAGTTCATGAAAAGATTCACCTGATCTCAGCTTCAAGTTTTCTAGCTGATCTAGAGCTCTTTCCGAGGAATCACTTGGTCGGAATGTCTGTGAGAACGCCGCCTTCAAAGCCTCCCATTTAGTGAAATGGCCATCTGCATATTGACTATACCATTTATCCGCAAGACCCTCCAATGTGGATGGAAAAAGTGCCAGCATTGCATCCTCTCTATTTTGCAGACCTCTTCCACGGCATAAAGAGATAAATCTCCTCACATGATCATCAGCATCTTCATATGCATGTCCCTTGAAGGTAGGGAACTTGATGTTGATCCTGGAGAGTAGATGAGAAAGATCCTCCATTTGGACTGGTGTTTCTTCGGATGTATCTGAGGAGAAGTCTAGAATTCTCCTATACCCTTCTTTTGACAATGGTGTCGCACCCAAATCAATAGATAAATTTAGGGAGGACAGAGGGGAGGTAGACTCACTAGCCGTGGTTATTGCTAACTTGTTAAGGCTCCTTCGAACACGAAGAGATTCCTTATCTGCACGTGTATGGGTCATGTACCTACTTGCAAATGTAATAGGGAAAAACACCTCTCACAGAAATGCAAAGGTCCCACCGGGCGTGCCAAACTGTAGAGGAGGTACTGGGGTATCCACTTTTATAAAAAATAAACACTTCCAGTACGTCACCTACTCAAGGGGGGTTCTCTTTAGGGAAGTATACCCTTTAACATGTCTGTGAGCAGGCAGATACAAAGTTTGCACAGAGTGGTAAATACTTCAGAAAATATAGACAACCAATGACCAAGGAAGACCGTACACTGCTTGATTCAAAGCAGATGATTACAAAGTTGGGCAAATGATGAATGATGCTCACAAGTGTAAAATTAGGGCTAACAAGCCACAAGCTTAGGGCTAACAAGCCACCCTAAAAGTAATTCACTCCAGTACAACAGATTCTTCTCATCAACATAAGGGGCCACTGATATGCATACTAACTCAGAACAATTTAAAGAATTTCTCAAGAGGATAGAACCTAATCAACAACACTGACTCATAGAAAAGAAGAAGAATCCAAACTACTCTTTTACACTATAGTGCTCATAGCCCTTCACTGAGAGGCCTCCCCTCTGTAAACACACTACAGAGTAGCTCCCATAGTAGACTTGAAACCACCAAGTGCAAGAGAGAACTTCTGCACGTATACACACGGCAAAGTGACTCCAGAAAAAAAATGTACCCCAAATGAGCACAAATCCCTTGTTTTTATAGGCCTCAATAGGCCGAGAGGCCTTGCCGAATCTTCACGTCCATTGATCACGCGCCGGTGGAATGCCCAAAATTGGAGGGGTAGGTCAAATATTCCCTTGATTTGAACTGGATCCACAAAGATAGGTAGTCGCCGTGAATGGCCTGGTAGCAATAGTATTTTCTCTGCTTCCAATTTTTACCATGCGCACTTTTTATCACACACCCTTTTGTAGTCAAATTGAGATCTTTACTTTATGTTGCCGATGATTTAGAAACACCCGATGAGTGTGAGAAAGGGAGGGTAGATATTGATTTTAACTTCACCAATCCCCGAGCCCCAAGAAATACCTTAATTGGAAAGGTCATTTCCATCATGCTTCTGCTCCAATCACCTGATAACCCTTCTCGAGAGTAGCCAACTTTTCATGTGCTTCTGAGAAGAACCATGGGAACCTTCGCCTTGTCCCAGATACTTCAGAGATGGAGGCCTCCAAACATTGTCTCGATCCTGCACAGTATCAATTTTTTATGCTTCCTGGAGAGCCATATTTTCCATCCTCTTGGTCAGGCCCAATCCATTTCTCCCGCCAAGCCTCTTAATTTTTATCCTCTGGACCTTGATCTCCTTCCCATGTGTGTGTGTTGTGCGGATGAGTGTGTGTGTGGGTGTATGCGTGTGTGTGTGAATGAGTATATGTGTGGGTGTGTGTATGTGTGTGTGTGGATGTGAGTGAGCATGTGTGAATGTGTAGGCGTATGTATATGTATGTGGGGGTGTGTGTGATTGTGTGGGTGCGTGTGGGAATGTATGTGTGTGGGTGTGCATGTGTGTGTGTGAGATTGTGTACGTGTGTGTATTAGAGTATGTGTGGGGATGTAGGTATAAGTGTGTGTGTGTGTATGGGAGTGTGTGAAGCAGGGGGTGGAGGAGGGTGGGGAGGCGTGGGGGATGTGGGGGAAGCGGTGGAGGAGGAGGGCGGAGGGGTGTGTGGGGTGTGGGGTGGAGGGGGGGGCGGAGGAGTGTTGGGTGGAGGGGTGTGGGGGAAGCGGTGGAGGAGGAGGGCGGAGGGGTGTGTGGGGTGTGGGGAAGAGGGGGGCGGAGGAGTGTGGGCGGGGGGCGGAGGTGTGAGGGGCGGGGGGCGGAGGGCGGGTGTGTGAGGGGCGGGGGGCGGAGGGCAGAGGTGTGTGAGGGGCGGGGGGCGGAGGGCAGAGGTGTGAGGGGCGGGGGGCGGAGGGCGGGTGTGTGAGGGGCGGGGGGCGGAGGGCAGGTGGAGAGAGAGGAGGGGGTGTGGGTGTGGGCGGAGAGAGGAGGGGCGGGGGGCAGATGGCGGGGGGCGGAGTGGGGGTGGCGGGGGGCGGATGAGTGAAGGGCGGGGGCGGAGGCGGAGTGAGGGGCGGGGGGCGGAGGAGTGAAGGGCGGGGGCGGAGGCGGAGTGAGGGGCGGGGGGCGGAGGCGGAGTGAGGGGCGGGGGGCGGAGGAGAGGGAAAGAGGGGGGATGAGAGAGAGAGAGAGAGGGAGGGTGGGCACGCGGGGGCGGGGGAGTGAGGGGCGGAGGGCGGAGGCGGGGTGAGGGGCGGGGGGCGGAGGAGTGAAGGGCGGGGGCAGGCGGGGACTAGGCGGGGTGCGGGGGCGGGGTGGGGTCTAGGCGGAGGCGGGGGCGGGGGAGGAAGGTGGAGGGCGGAGGAGAGAGAAAGAGGGGGGATGAGAGAGAAAGAGAGAGAAAAGAGAGAGAGAGATGGCGGGGAAGAGAGAGAGAAGAGGGGGATCTACACACATATAGATGCAAATGCACATACACACACATGCTCATGCACATACACACACACATGCACATGCACAAACACATGCATGCACATGTGCATGCATTCTCACACATGCACAAAAACATACACACATATACTTATAGACATACACATACACATACACACACATAGACATAGATAACAACACACATGCACGAACATATCTAGGAGATGCATGCATATATACATGCACATACACACATACTTATAAACATACACATACACACAAATACATACACATGCACATGCACATGCAATGCACATGCACATGCATGCACACACATGTAAAAATGAATCCATCCTCTTTTCTAGTGTTATATCCCTCTTGCTTGTCTTCCTTGCAAGTGGAATCTTCTCGAGTCTTCCCATTATTGTGAGACTCATCGAGATTCATACCCCCTAGGTAAACCAAACCATTGATTTCCTTCTCCAAATTACAGAAATTATTTGTTTTTGAAGTGGTGTGAGAGGGACCCTTCTCAATATTACCCTTAAGACTTCTTCTCCTTCTTTGTCTCACTTTCATGGATTCTTTTGGGTTCTCCTCCATTGCCACTATTTACTTCAATTTCTCAACATCCAAATGATGATATTCTAACATGCAAGCAAGATTTTTTTCGGCCACTACAACCTCTTTATTCCTCATTATATTAAACTTTTCTAGATTTTGTTTGTTCTTAATGGATGTCTGTCTCACAGGATAATATTTAATTCTGTGGCCCTCCAAACCATAGTGAAAGCAAGAATTCGGATAGTTCTTGTATAAAATCTCATACTCAATGGTTTTTTCTTCTCTAATGTTTATGGAAATTTTTGAGGGGATATCTTTGTTTATATTTGCATTGACACAATTTTGCAGATGTCATTTGAGGTTGAACGAGGATTTCACTTATTCATAGATGAAAACTCCAAAATATTTTTTAGAGGCAAGAGGTTAACCAATGGGTGACACAATTTCTATAAGGAAGTCATATAGGGAAAAGGGAAGGTTTGGGAGCTCTATCAAAAGTTGATAGTGCAAAGACTTTGATTTATTCAGAACAAATTCAAGAACTAATTAAAAAAGGTCCAAGGTAGTTCTCCATACCTACCAAGTGCCAACTTCCAAAGCTTGGAAGGCGATATCTTCATTCTCAAAAGCAAGAGCACGTGATTAGCTAGCAAGAACTAAGATTTGCTGACAATCAAGCCTCAAGGGAAGGACTCCTTATGGAAACATTTTCATAAGATTTGAAGAGGTAACTTAGGACCAAACATCATTTGTGATAGCTCAATGGACACACTAAAGCTGGCTTGAATGGAATTTTTGACAATACCAAGCTCTTCAAGCTGATTTGCACTAACTTTTTGACTTCACTTTTACTGCCATCATATTTGGCAAGATGCAAAAGTGAGCAAAGAGTGTCGACATTTCAACTTAAGAATCTCGCATCTACTTTGATACAATTTTGTTGAGTTTGAAGAAGTAAAAGCACACACAAATAACATGAGGAAGAAAGAAGAATATGTCTGGAAGCATAACAGAATGAATTTTTAAATGTGAAAGAACAAATATAAGTAGTCCACTAGGAATAGGGTCCTAAACACAAGCCAATGAAACAAAAAGATTCTTCTATAGTCAAAAAGTGCTGTGCCATTCCTAACAAATACATTGCCTCAATATTTTTCTTGAGCTTCCAAACATTATAGCGAGATTTGGAGAACCTAGATCAAGTTAAAAAGGAAAACAAACCTATTGGGTAGTGGGAAAACATTACAAAGACTGTTAAAACATCCAAGTTACACTACTCTTGAGGTTGATTAGCTCTACAAAAAGAATTCATCAAATGAGATTTTTTTTTTGTTCTCAGTTTTTGTATTTTTCATATGGATTCTTTATGAATCACTTATGATGCATGTGAGATTTGAAATGCACAAAGAAAACCATTCAACCACAAAGGCTACCTCCACCACAACATTTTCGAGTAGTGTGTGGGGACCAAGTCAAGAGCCTTCATTCGCAGGATCAAGCTATTATGTCTCATTTTTTGGTGAGCATAGTAGATGGAATATTCTATACTTTATCAAGAGTAAGAATGAAGTATTTAATTGCTTCGAAAAGTATACAAAACATGTGGAGAATCATATAGGTAGATCACATGAGAACCCTAGATCTGATGGAGGGGTAGAATATGTCTCCCAGATATTTGATGAGTTCTTGCAAGATAAAGGTATCGAGAGGGAAGTGTCTACCATGTAATCTCCTCAACTGAATGGAATTATAGAGCAAAAAAGGAAGACATTGGTTTGATCATCCAGAATAATGCTTGAAGAAAAGAGGTTGCCACATTATCTATGGATATAGGCTATTTCAATTGCTATGTACCTTGGCAATAGAATACCATCCGAATCACTCCATGGTATGACTCCTTATAAAGCATCGTATGGAAGAAAACCTGGTCATAGACATTGCAAGGTGTTTGGTTGTTTAGCTTATGTTCATGTACGATCACAAATAGGAGGTAAGCTAGATGAGAGGGCAACAAAGGCAGTATTTATTGGATATGATTCAACTTAGATGGGTTACACGTTCTATAATCCTTCAAGCGAGAAATTCACTACAAGTATGGATGTTGTGTTTGAAGAACACAGGTCTTGGTATGATGAAGACAAACAAAAGGTTGATGAAATTTAATACCTCAGATTTGCACACTAGTAGTCAAATGAACCCAATACCTAGGTCCTTTTATACACCTTTTCTACTACCCTATAGCAAAACTCTGATTCACCTACCTTACACTAATCCAAATCACCTATGATTCTAACCACACTTAGTATTTCATAAGATTTCAAACAAGCTATAGAACACCTCAAATGGATCGGTTTAAGTTAGTCAAAAACTCTGTACAAAATAGAGTCCATAGAGATGTAGGATATGCAAAAAATAGGGTGAGAGAGATAAACCAATTTCTCTCCACAAAAAATGGATTTCAAGAATCCCTCTTAGGGAAAATAAGAAAGATATATAAGCTCCAAATTGCACTTTAAATCTCTTGAATTGGATATGCACATAGATATTTACAACTATTATAAGTAGACTATGTCTATACCTACAAGAGACTAGAGGGAGTGTAGGCTTGATAGCTCCTCCTTACTCTTGCTCTCTGCATCTAACACCCTCCTCTATGTTTTTCCTAGCTTGGACAACTGCATTTCAGCTCCTTGAGCCCTGGATGACTCTCTCCTTGAGCCTCCTTCAGTATATGTCTCTTGCTCTTCAATAACCTACAAGACTTCCATACATTTGATGTCTCTTCAACTCCTTTTATAGCTTTTAGATGGCTCTCCTAACTTTTCCATTGCCTTACAACTGTCTTCCTTCATCTTGCCCAAACTTGAGATCGCCCTAAGTGGAAGATATCAAGCTTAAGGTGGTAGTGTCTATATTAAGTAAGGTCATAGATTCTGAAAACTTTATTAACTTGCTCACATCCAAGATTTCGTTGAAGATATCTACAACCTCGTCTTTTGTACCTACAATGTCCCCAATTGCAACCTTTTCCCTTACATAATGGTAATGCACCTAAATGTGTTTGCTGCTTGCATGATACATCTGATTGTTAGCAAGATGTAAGCTTGACATGTTATCTCAATAAACTTGAATTGGTCCAAGTTATATACCAAGAACTTTGAAGGGCTTCTTAAGCCACATTACTTCACATGTAGCGAGGGCTAAAGCTCTATGTTCAGCCTTTATTGAACTCAATGCATTTGTGGACTGATTTTTGCTCATCCATGAAATTGCTTTTGTACCTAGCATGAAAACATATTTAGAATTTGACCTTTTATCATCAACACTTCCTACCCAATCTACATCACTCCATGCTCTTACTTGAAGTTCTTCATCATGCCTGTATAATGACCCATAATTAATTGTACTCTTCACATACCTTAGCACTCTCTTTTCATGATTGAGACATTTATTTTTTCTGCATGCATGAATTGAGATAGAACTCCAACTATGTAGCACAAATGAGGCCTTGTGAGTGTAGCATAGATCAATGATCCCACAATGCTGCTGTATAGTGTAAGGTCTTCTAACTTCATACCATCCTCCTTGCTTAACTTGACATTTGGATCCATCAGTTGAGCTATTGGTTTGCAATTTTTCATGCCAAACCTAAGTGCTAGATCCTTGCTCACCACATCACTCCTAAGGGGGATTTGTTGATATATTTAGGCAGTGATGTGTTTGAACACACTAGGACTACCGGGGCACTTTTTTCCCCTCTTTAGGAGGTTTTTTCCCCGGCTTGTATATACGCCTATTGCACTAAAGGGTTACTTATCTTTCTAAATTCTAGTGATAATACATTCAATATTTTGTGTTGTGCTCCAAGCTTCTTCTTCTTCCTTGTGTTGTTCTCATGCTTTCGTGGACCTCAAGCTCGAACACCCTTTGGCAACTAGTCTAGCCTTGAACCTTGCCAAGCTGCCATGTGTATTCCTTTTGGTCTTCATGCCTTCCTTCTTGGGTACTTGTTCCCAAGTGTTGTTCTCCTTAAGAGCTTTGAAATCTTCATACATATCCTTCACTCTGCTTTGGACATTGCCTCCTCATAAGAATCAAGATCTTGATCTGGAATGACATTCATCAAGTATGCATAGTGCTTTTCCATGAAGAACCATATGTATACCTTTGTGGGGGTGCCTTCTTCCTTGTCTACCTCCTCTCTTGAATTTTGGGATATTACTTCTTGAGACTATTGAGATTTACATTAGGAGTAGTGACCTCCTCAAGCTCTTCCTCTTCTGACTCCTCTTGAGCTTCCCTACTGTCAAAATTTGTCTCTTGGAGCCTTCTATACTTTGAATTAGGGGATGATCATAATCATAACTTTAAGAGTGGTCATATGAGTGTACCTTAGATGTAGAAACCTCTGGTCCACTGATTATGATTGACTCTTGAGGTCGAAGCTACTCATCAAAGTCTGCGTACTCCTCTTGATTCTCTTCATCCAACTTTGACTTGCCCTTGTCTCTATACCATGACCTTGACTCATCAAACACAACATCTCTCGACACATATAGCTTCT
>CM035422.1:33518523-33783523 GCA_020310875.1 Ceratopteris richardii
TCATTTTACACACATTGGAGCATTAGCCAAGGGCTAGGTCAAGTATCAAAGACTAGATATGGGAGACTTCAACACTCAAATTGAAAAGCTAGACAAAGGTAACTATCAACCATGGAGATTTAGGGTCTCCAACTATCTTATGGGCAAGGGCCTTTGGGGGTTGATTAGTGGAAGTGAACCAAGACCTAGGTTGGATGAGAATCCAACCAATGACCAGAGAAGGGCCTTTAGGGAATGGAATGAAAGAGACAAGAGGGTTATCTTTATTCTTTCCCAACACATTAGCAATAGCATGATCGGCCATATCCAAGACCTGGATTCAAGCATGAAGGTATGGGAGACACTTGAAAGGCTTTATTCAACAAGCACCAAAGCAAGGAAGATCCAACTCAAGAATGAGCTCAACAACCTTAGGAAGAGCTCAGGGAGTAGCATAAATGACTACATACTTAAGGTCAAGGAGTTATCAGATGCCTTGGGATCCATTGGAAGCCACGTAGACGATGACGATCTTGTGGCTTATACTCTCAATGGTTTGAGAGATGATGAGAAGTGGAAACCCTTTACCACTTCAGTTTATGTAAGGGATAATCTTCCCGATTTTGAGCAATTGGTTGCTCTCATGGTCACCGAAGAAATGAACATAGGTGGAAGTTCAACTAAAAGCAAAGATGCACAAGTTTTCTATGCAGGTAATCAAAGGGGCAAAGGAAGACAAGGACAAGGAAGGGGCAAAGGAAGGTTTGGAGGAAGGCAAGGCCACTCAAGAAATCAAGGACATGACCAAGGCACCTCATCACAAAGAGGGAGAGGAAGATCAAGAGGAAGAGGAGGACGACATCAACAAAACAGGAATCAAGATGGCGAAGGATGTTACATATGTGGCAAGTTTGGCCACTATGCTAGAGATTGCTACCAAGGAGGAAACCAAAGGAACTATAATCAAGGTTCTTCATACAAAGGCCAAGGTAATTATGCTTCTACAAGTTCAGAAAATGACAATCTCTTGATGATGCACATGAATGGGAATTCAAGCAAAGTAGATAACACTTGGTATATTGATAGTGGATGTAGCAACCATATGAGTTGCAATGCTTCTTGGTTTACTAATCTACATGTTCCCAAAGGTAAAGGACATGTAGAAACAGGTGATGATACAGCCCATGAGATCTCCCATGTTGGAGATGTAGCTTTGGATGACAAGGAGGAAGGAAGATGTCTCAAGGATGTCTTGCATGTACCTACCATCACAAAGAACTTGGTGTCCGTTGGGCAAATGGTTGAAAGAGGCTATCAAGTAAGGTTCAACAAAGGTGGATGCTTTGTGGAGAACCCTAAGCAAGGTTACAAGGTCATAGCAAGAGGAAAGAAGCAAGGGAGACTCTTCACTTTGGAGGTAAATTCTCATTCTACTCAACATGTCTACTTCACATATGGAAACAAGAGGATTTCGGAGTTGGACTTGTGGCACAAGAGGATAGGTCACATCAACATACAAAGAATGAAGGAAATGCAATTCAAGAGGCTGGTTGAAGGTCTTCCCAACTTCCAAGGACAAGGTATGAAGCATTTATGTGAATCTTGTCAACTAGGGAAGCAAGCGAGACTTCCATTCAAGAAGAGTGGCTACATAAGCCAACATCCATTGGAGTTGATACATACAGATGTGTGGGGGCCAACGAAAGAGCAATCCATTGGAGGTAACAAGTACTTTGTCACTTTTATAGATGATTGCACAAGGATGGTTTGGGTTTATTTCATCAAAAACAAATCAGATGTGTTTACATGTTTCAAAGCATTCAAGGCAATGGTAGAGAAGGAAACAGGTACATATATCAAGAAGCTAAGGTCCGATGGAGGGGGAGAATATTTCTCAAATGAGTTTTCTGATTTTTTAATGGATCAAGGCATCAAGAGGCAAGTAACATGCAGGTACACACCCCAACAAAATGGAGTAGCAGAGAGAAAGAATAGATACATTGCCGAGATCGCTAGAGCAATGCTTAATGAGATGAATGTACCTAACATGTTTTGGAGTGATGCAGCAAATACCACCGTGTATCTAATGAATAGGGCTCCTACCTCAGGGATCCATGGCTTGACACCATATCAAGCCTATTATGGTAAGAAACCTGATCTTTCCCACTTGAAGATATTTGGATGTACTTGTTATGTACATGTGCCAAGTGAATTGAGGCACAAGCTACAACCAAAGGCAGAAAAGTGTGTGTTTCTAGGATATTCAAATGATCATAAAGGTTACAGGTGCTTCAACCCAAATACAAAGGACTTGAGGATATCAAGGGATGTAGCATTTGATGAGCTACTCCCTTGGTATAAGAAGTATGATTGTATGCAGGACTATGAAGAAGAAAAGCATGGACATGATGAAGAACAAATCGACCTAGAGCTAAGCGGCCCAAGGTGTTCCATCAATGAAGATAGTTCAAGCATGAACTCACCATGGAGGGGGAGATCTTCATCAAGCTATGAAGCACAATCAATCAACAAAGGCAAAGCAACATTGGTGGAGTTGGATGAAGAAGGTAATGAAGTTGAAGATGATGAAGGACACATGATGGAGAAAGAAGCCACGTCAAAGAAAGAGATCAAGTTCCCAAGGCAAAGGAGGTTTATTCCTCCAAAAGGTGAAGAAAGGAAGTCTTCTAGAGTTAAGTATCCAACTCAAAGGTTTACTTATGATTCATACATGGCAACACATTATGCATATATGAACAAAGTAGTAGAAGATCATGAGCCCGATTGCTATGAAGATGCAAGCAGGTACACCGAATGGAAAGAGGCAATGCAAGAAGAGATCAACGCACTTGAGGAAAATCAAACATGGACTCTAGTGCCCAAGAAGGAGAACATGAAGGTAATAGGTAATAAGTGGGTGTATAAAGTAAAGAGGAATTCAGATGGATCTATTTCTAGGTTCAAAGCAAGATTGGTGGCTAAGGGTTTCGCACAAACCTATGGAGTGGACTTTGAAGAGACATTCAGCCCCGTGGCAAAGATGAGCACCATTAGGACACTCATTGCAATGGCTGCTAGCAAAGGATGG
The DNA here is from genome assembly GCA_020310875.1 of Ceratopteris richardii. Lineage (NCBI taxonomy): Eukaryota > Viridiplantae > Streptophyta > Polypodiopsida > Polypodiales > Pteridaceae > Ceratopteris > Ceratopteris richardii. The sequence goes on from CM035422.1 coordinate 33,521,591, forward strand.
AAGCTCTTCCAATTGGATATCAAGAATGCCTTTCTCAATGGAGACTTGGAAGAAGAGGTATACATGGAGCAACCACTAGGTTTTGTTCATAAAGAGTTTCCACATCATGTTTGTAGGTTGAAGAAGGCACTTTATGGCCTAAAGCAAGCTCCAAGGGCTTGGAACCAAAGATTGGTGGACTATTTGATCAAATGTGGTTACAATCAATGCAAGGCGGATCCATCTCTCTTCATCAAACAAAGAGGAGAACTTGTGGTCTACATATGTGTGTATGTAGATGATCTTATCATTACAGGTAATGATACAAAGGGCATTGAGGAGATCAAGGCAAAGCTTGGAAAGGAGTTTAGGATCTCTGATCTTGGAGATCTTAGGTATTTTCTTGGCATTGAAGTTGTATACAAAGAAGAAGGTATTATGCTCATACAAAGGAAGTATATTCTAGACCTACTTGAGAGGTTTGGGATGCTACATTGCAAGCCTATTTCAAATCCCATGGAAGTTAATGTAAAGCTAAGCTCCATTGATGGAGAGCCATTAGAGGATGTAACTTTGTATCGATCTATTGTAGGCTCTTTCAATTATGCCACAATAACCAGGCCTGACATAGCATATGGAGTTGGAGTGTTATCACAATTTATGCATAGTCCAAGGACTACACACTTGCAAGCTGCAAGAAGAATGTTGCGATATCTCAAAGCCACTATAAATGAAGGATTGTTCTACTCATTTGATGATGATATGCAGGTCAAAGCTTATTCCGATGCCGATTGGGCCGGTTCGAAGGAAGATAGAAGGAGTACAAGTGGTTACCTAGTCATGCTAGGTAGCAAGATCATCTCATGGATTTCAAAGAAGCAACCCACGGTGGCATTATCTTCCACCGAGGCTGAGTATAGAGCTTTGGCTCAAGTCACATGTGAGCTAATGTGGATTAAGAAGTTATTTATGGAGCTTAATTTGCAGGTTGACACATATCCAATTTTTTGTGACAACATGAGTAGCATTCATCTAGCATCGAACCCTGTCTATCATGCTAGAACCAAGCATATTGAAGTGCACTATCACTTCATAAGGGAAAAGGTGATATCCAAGGAAGTTTCAGTACATCATATTGGTACTAAAGACCAAGTTGCGGACATGTTTACAAAGGCTTTGGATGGGATGAAGATTTCAAAATTCAAGCAATGCATCAACATGAAGGAGCTTGGATGAGGATGAAGAATTGAAGCTTGAGGGGGAGTGTTAAAAGTCAAGCTCCAAGCTAAAAATTCGTGGGGAATCTTTTATGGACATGTGGAGCAATCAAAGGAAGCCAAAAGCCACGAGATTCCATCAAGAAAAGTCACTCAACCACTCCCCAAGTCATCTCAACTAATTCCTCCAAGTTAGGAGGCTGATTTGGAAAGGTAGTTCCTAGATTTTAGGGGCACACCTCTCACTATAAAAGGAGCATGTATCCCGACTTTTTTTTTGGGCCATCTTCTTGGAGTTTTAGCTCATGTAAAGTGAGCACTAAGTGCTGGAGTTGTGATAAGCAAGCCCCTTGCTTAAGCAACCCCCTTGCTTGCTTGTTTGTTTTCTTTTAGTAGGCATATCTATGTGTGTGCGCAGGCAGTGTTGCAACTCTCTACCCCTGAGTTGTTAGCATTGGTTCTCCCTCATATGGTATCCATTTGATGTAATTCTTGTCTCATTGGATAGCTATAAGAGTCTATTTTATGCTTACCAATTCTCTGGAGCATTCTCTGAGTAAGCTGGGAGCAACATTCATTTTAGTGAAGTTGTGTGATTGATATCTCTCTCTTTGTGTAGGCTCTGTTGAAAATATTTTGCTCTCTGTTGTAAGGGCTGGTTCTCCTTCTCTATGTATCCATTTGCTATGCTTTTGGTGTCATTGGGTAGCTATTAGAGTCCTCTAAAGTTGACATAAGTTTGAGATTCATTCTCTGTATAATCTCTGAGAAAAGTTTGCTGGAGTGAAGTGAGGTCTCTGCTTGACTAGCAGTTGTGAGCATTCAACTAGCTCATGTTGTAGACATTGTTTCTCTTTGTGTAAGCATCCATTTCAAGTGAAATTTGTTTTGTTGGAAAGCCCTTGATGTCTACTACAGGTCTACAAAAGCTCACTGGAGTTCTCTGCATAAGCTCTGAGTAAGAGCATTTTTGGTGTGCAGAGGTCAAAGAAGGATACCAGTGGAGGTCATTCGCGCTTCATCGTTGCTTAGGGGTTGAGATACTTCCCCCATCAAATATGTGTGTGTGTATGTATGCATATGCATGTGTGTATGTATACATGTGTGTGTGTACATGTATGTATGTGTATGTGTGTGTACATGTATGTATGTGAGTATGAGTATGCATATGCGTGTGTGTGTATGTATATGCATGTGTGTATGTAATATGCATGTATGTATGCATATGTGTGTATGCATATGCATGTGAGTATGTAATATGTACATGTATGTATATGCATGTGTGTATGTAATATGTATGTGAGTGTGTATGTAATATGTATGTGAGTGTGTATGTAATATGTATGTGAGTATGTGTATGCATATGTGTGTGTATGTATGTATGCATCTCTCTCTCTATCTCATTCTCTTTCTATTTCATATCTCTCTCTCTTTCACTCTCTCTCTTTCATCTCTCTCTCTCTCGCTCTATGTTTCTCTAGATCTCTCTCTTTCTTTCATCTCTCTCTCTCTATCTTATTCTATATCAATCAAAAGCAAAACAATCACTTACCTTGATGTAATTGTTTGGAGCGTTGTCGTCAAAGTCCACTGAATGTTGTCCTTTGTCGAATTCCAAAGAACTCACTCCAAAAAGCTCCTACAAAACTAAAGACAAGAGAAATTAGAAAAGGGAAAACACAAAGAAAGAGAAAGGGTGCTACAGTATGTGCGATACTTACCAAAATTTCAGATCTAGAGAAATAGAGAAGTGTGTGTAGAGAAAGAGAGAGAGAGAGAGAGGGAGAGAGAGAGACAGAGAAAGAGAGAGATGTGTGTACACAGTATGCTCAAAATGTAGTTCACACACGCAAACTCGACAAAAGCCAACTTTCATTCAAAACACGAGCAAATGTTGAATTTTTGCTCTCATGTTAGGTTAAAATGTTGCGTCGGTATAAGCGTTGGTATGAGCGTCGGTATAAGCATCGGTGATTTCGAGTTAATTACCGATGCCTATACCGAGGCTCATACTGTCGGTATTGCATCCGTGGTTTCTCAAGCATTTTTAACGGTCATACCGACGCCGAGGCATGACCATCGGTATGGACAACATCGGTATGCCCTTGATATGTTGTAGTGGGAGCAATATCTAGTGTGAATAATCTACCTTCTTTCCTTCTCTTGGCAATGACCTTGCCCCCTTGCTTCACCATGCATGATTTTGCATCAAATATAACCTGCATACCTCTCTTTATCATCCGTCCTTCAGAGATAAGGTTCTAGGAAATAGACGGAACATGGAGCACATCTTTAAGATTCTTCATAGATTTACCTTCACTGAGCTTCACATCTCCCACATGCGTAATGGGATGCTTGCTGCTATCTCCTATTTCCACACAATCTTTTGAGCTTGGGACCCGCATATGAACAAAATATTCCTCCATACATGACATGTGATGAGAGCATCTAGAGTCTATGTACCACTAGTGTTGCCATGTCTCATGGCTAGGAGGGTCTCCTTCTCCATCATCCTTCTTTTGTAATAAAATAAGTATATGGTCTAGGGATCCGACTGCTTTAGACATATTTGAAATCGGATACCATTTGGTCACTCGTCTGTAGGACCAAAGGTCTCAAGAATAGACTCAAGCATAAGTCATGTGCTCTCATATTCAAGTAATCCACTTAGCTTAGTGGTTAGGTCTCATGGTTGTGAAGGAGGAGGTCTTGGGTTCAATCCCCATGGGGAGCATGGGGAGAGATTTTTGCCCAAGAAGCTCTAGAGCCTTCTAACTCAAGTTAACGTACTAAAGTAATGGACAAGATCACTCCATCCACTAGTGGATTCTAGTGGAAGGTATCAAAGGAGTGGAGGGGATTGCACATGCACTTATGGACTTTAGTTAGGTTTGTGGTCCTCGTTGATTCAAGTAGCTATAGATAGAGGCATATGGCTAGGAGGTGAGTACACACTCATTCGTGAGCTGGTATTGTGGAAACTCTGTTGCATTGGTATCAGAGCTTCCATGGTGTCCTTGGAGTGAGCTTCATCATCCTTCTCTCCATTAGCATTATCATCTCACCATTAGAATCATCATTTGCATAAAGCATCAGCTACTTGTGGGTGGAGTCTTTTCTCGTGGGTGTGGCATCAATTTACTCCCGAATTATTTTGGCGGGCTACCTCAAGGAGGAGGTTACAAAACGGAGTACCATCTTCAACAGGTCGCGCACGGGTTTTGAACCAGTGACCTCCATAGTGAGGGAAGATTGTCTTACTCAAGAGAAAAATCACGTGCAATTGACAATACAAGCTGTGAACTTATTATCACGTTAATTCCACTGCAGCCGATGTTCAAACCATAAGCCAAAAGATACTCTCTTCAGCCATTTACATGCGGGATTCGAACCCGTGTGGGCAGCATAGCAGAGAAGCCCCGTATCCACAAGTGCTACGCACATTGATGTTCATAGCTTGAAGCGCCAATTTATGTTATCTACATTACTTTTCGGGCTGCAGAAGCTTAGAATAGAGATAGACAAAAGAGATCTTCGTCAGCGTCGATGGGATTCAAACCATGTTACTCTTCGTCATAGGCACATCACTGAGCCACTAGGCTACGAGCATCTCGGTGCCATATTTTTTTGCAATCGCAATTTGTCTTCAATCTCTGACATAAATCTCTGCTTGATCCGAGCCTTGAAGCTATCTCAAACCCAAACTCTTCTCTTAAGCTATCTTTGACCTGAAACTGAATCAAAACTTAGTCTTGCGTCTTTGTTTAATCTTGAGAAGAACAAAAGAAGAACTAAGAAGCTATGAAGTCCAACCATTCTTGAAGGAGAAGCCACGTCAATATTCTAACACTCTCTTCTAGAATCCAATTCATTTCAAAGCACAAATGGATCAGGGACGTTTTCTTGTGAAATATTGTGCATCGTACTTTTAATTTGATCACACACTCCACTTATGTTAGGAATGTAAGTAAGTTTGTATATGGATTGTGTGCGATGGAGGGGACTTCGAGCCACGCTGCATTGAAGAGTAGCACTAGTGCGTTGATGTATGTTTTAGTTCCTATTCTTGCAGCATCTTCATACATGACTAGTCCACCAGTAGTGTCACATGCATTGCATACATCTGCACAAACAATTTCATTTCCTAGTCATGTGATGAACCATCAAACGTAGTTACAATGACATTAAATTTAGACGTTGAGGGAACTAGTTGCGAGGGGATATCAACACCACCTCAAACGAGAGGAACAATTTGGAAGGTAGGGTGTTGAGAGTAGAGGTGGGCCTTGGACGTTTGTCCAATGTCCGGGTAGAAGTTGGAGAACTTCGTCAATCTTTTGATGGAGTTCAAGTTCACCTTAAGGCTATTTTGGAATTACTCCAGGAGCCTAAGGATGTAGGTAGGGTTACTTTGGGTAGCCATACAGATACGATTGCAACTTCACGGATGTCTGTTTTGTTGGGAAGGATCCGAATACATCCATTTGCCAAGCAGATTTATATCCCCTAATTGGTAGCGTGAGTCGTCTTATCTTGAGGACTCCTACCGCTCCAATGTTTGCTAATTCTACGAGGCACATAGTAGGTCAAAGCCGTCCATTAGATCTTTCCTTGGGAAAGGATCTACTTCCTCCTTACTTCGCTGGCAAAGATAAGGATAGGAATAAAGATGTTGTTTTGACATTCTTAGAGAAGTGGCATGATGTCCACCAGCTTAAGAACACCCTTGAGCATGTGAGAGTGGTAGAGGCCACTTTATCGCGGGGCCCTAAGGCTTATATGTGGTGGATGAGTCTCTCTGAGACTCATCAAAAACCTTCAACCTGGGTTGAATTCACCCGTCTCTTCAAGAAAGAGTTTCTCCCCGAGAATGAGGAGGAACGTAACTGGGAGGCGTGGGGTAGAATTCAACAAAAAGGAAGGCCATTATCGGTTTATATTTTCAGAGTACTGAGACATTATTTTGAAATTGAGAAACCTCGATGACTTCCATCGGCTTCGTGGTTTTGTCGGAGGACTTAATCAACAAATCTGGAATGAGGTTAAGAGACACACGCCTAAATCACTTGATGAAGCGATTAAGGTAGCGCAGATTTATGAGGATACCTCTTGTGTAGATATTCCGCAGGAAAGTGGTCATTTCCTAAGAAATACCACTAAGTGCAAGGGCAAAGGGCCAAGATTATCTGAATGCACATCTTAAAAACCTCGTATTTTTAGACATGTGCTTTCTCAAGAAGATCTTGTTAAAACATAAAAGGAAAATTTGAGTTTTAAATGCCTCAAGCCAGGACATCATAGTAGGACCTGTCCAATCGGAATGGATAGTAAGGCCTCTTTGACTGACAAATGTAAGGGAAAACAATAGATTCATCTGATCCAAACTTTGAACTTGGATGAAAATTCAAGTGCAAAGAAGGTTCAGATCATGCACTGTGATAGTACCCATAAGTGCCAAGTTTCCAAACACATGTGGCAATCTCAAGAATTTGTTCAACATGATTTGGTTAAATTGCATGGGTGAATCAAAGGTCACACCATCCAGATAATGGTGGATGACTCGACGATGCATAATTTTATAAATTATGCACGTGTGAAAAGATTAGCTCTTCTTGAGAGTCTATCTCCTCATAGATATGTTGTATCTATGATGCACGGGCAAGATAATCATTTTTGGGATACCATGGTTTCAAATTTGGAACTCGAAATCCAAGATTATAAAGAAAAATTGGACTTCCAAATTATGAAAATGGACCGGGTAGATTTGGTTTTAGGGAGAGAGTGGCTTTGAAGTCTTGGACCTTCATTGTCCCCATGCTATTATACAAACACTTTGGAATTCCAACGTGAAGAAGTGTTGTATAAAATCAAGGGTGAACAAGCGTTCCAAGCACCCCTTTGATTTCACACACAGAATTAAAGAAACTTGTAAGCAATGAAGCTAGCACCCAAGATTTTTTGGTCCTTAGTATCGATGTAGTTGATTCAGATAATACAAAACAAGTTTCTTATGTCTCGTCATTTATTCCATGTGAAGTGTATATTAAATTCAATGAATTAGTGAAGGATTTTAAAGATGCATTCCCTAAGAGAACTCTCCCATGCCTTGCCACCCTCTCGTGGAAGCATTGATCATAGAATAAATCTACTTCCGGGAACAAAGCTAAAATCCCAAAATCCCTATCGACTCCCCTATGTCCAGAATTTGGAAGTTGAGAAATAGATATCTAGACAAAGGTTTTATTAGGCCAAGCCAGTCCCCTTGGGCCACACCCATCCTTCTTGTAAAAAAGAAAGATGGTTTGATGAGGCTGTGCATGGACTACAGGGCATTGAACAATTTGACAATAAAGAATAAGTATCCCATGCCACTGGTTGAAGATGTCTTCGACAACCAAAAGGGAGATAAAATCTTTTCAAAGATTGACCTACGCCAAGGATATCATCATGTTCGAATTAAATATGATGATATTCCTAAGACAACCTTTCGAACTAAGTATGGTCATTATGAGTTTTTGGTAATGCCATTCGGGTTGACAAATGCACCACGTTTATGAGCTTGATGAATCAAGTCTTACAACCATACTTAGGAAAGTTTGTAGTAGATTTTTTAGATGATCTATAGTATAGATTATGAAAGTCATCTAGAACATCTAGAAAAAGTTTTCAAACTTCTTCGCGATAATCAACTTTACGGTAAAGAGTCAAAATGTGATTTCTTTACCCAGGAAGTAAAGTATTTAGGCCATATTATTTTCGCGCAAGGAATCCAAGTAGACCCGGATAAGGTCAAAGTGATTCTTGAATGGCCTGAGCCCAAGACAATTCATGAATTACAAAGTTTTCACGGATTGGCAGGATATTATGGGAAGTTTGTGGCTGGGTATGCCAAGATAGCAATACCTTTGACAGATCAACTCAAAGGGAAGCATCAGAAGATCAATTGGAAAGAAGAGCAAGCAAGAAGTTTTCAAGAGCTTAGACTTGCTTTAGCTTCGGCCCTGATTCTACTAATAGTAGACCCAAATAAACCTTTCCAATTAGAAATAGATGCAAGTTCATCTACAGTAGGAGTAGTACTAAGCCAAGAAGGTCGACCAATAGCTTTCAAAAGTAGAAATCTAAGACCTGCTCAAGAAAACTATTCTACCTATGAGCAAGAAATGTTTTCTATAATAAATGCTCTGAAGAAATGGCGTCGTTACCTATATGGATCAAAGTTAACCACAGTCTTTGATCAAGAGAGCATCGAGTGGTTTGCAAACCAACCAGATTTAAGAGGTAGAAAAGCTAGATGGGCCGAACAGCTGCAAGAGTTCGATTATGAATTAAGGTACAGGAAAGGAAAGTTCAATGGAGTGGCAGACACCTTAAGTCGGATGCCTATGCTAAGCAACTTGACTTTTGTATAAATTCAAAGTGAATTTATTTCAACTTTGAATGGAAGCTGTAAAGAAGATCCAAGCTATAGTCAAGCATGGAAGGCAGCTGAACAAGCTCAAACAAATCAAGCAATTACTTCAGAGGGAAAATTTAAACAATATTCTCTCCAAGATGAGTATTTGCTTTATAAAGGTAAGGTTTGTGTCCCAAGTCTTTTGGACATTCGAAATCAAGTACGTTTCGAATGCCACGATGCTCCAAGTGCTAGACATCCTGGTATTAATCGAACCTATGAATTAGTTAAATGATATTTTTATTGGCCTAGTTTACATCGAGATGTGCAAAACTATGTATCCAAGTGCCATAAACGTCAAGTCAATAAGTTTGATTGACTTAAAGTTGGAGGATTGCTGCATCCTTTGGAGATTCCCAAAGGTAAATGGGAAAGTATCTCCATTGATTTCATTTCAAGGTTACCCCGCACTCAGAAAGGCTTTGATTCAGTTTGGGTTGTAGTTGATCCATTGACTAAACGTGCTCAGTTTATTCCAGTCAAGACTACTTATAAGACTCCAGAACTTGCAAAAATATTTATAAATGAGCTTTACAGACTCTATGGTCTTCTAGTAGACATAGTTTTTGATCGGGATACTCGATTTACAAGTCATTTTTGGCGAGCACTCTTTAGTAGACTTGAAACTAAACTAAGTTCAAGTAGGGCTGAACATCCTCTAACGAATGGACAAATCGAGAAAGTCAATAAAATTTTGGAAGACATACTCAGAGCTTATGTTACTTCCAAACAAACTGATTGGGAAGACTATTTACCCTTAGCTAAATTTGCCTATAATAGTTCCAAGAATTCATCAACTGAATTTATTCCATTCATGTTGATGTATGCGTTCCACCCTAGGTCTCCGTATGCAGTGGGACTTCAAAATGAACGAGTTCAAGCAGCTCAAGAAATCCTTCAAGATCTGAACTTTAAGTTAAAGATAGCTAGAGAAAACTGAAAGAAAGCTCAAGATTGTGCAAAAGCTTATGCCGATCCTAAGCAAAGAAATATTACTTTTCAGGTTGGCGATCAAGTTTATCTTCGTGTTCCTGAAAGATCGGAAAAGTTTAAGACTGGTCAATGCACCAAGTTATCACCTAGATATTGTAGTCCTTTTCCAATCATTAGAAAAATTGGCTTATGGCTTATGAATTACAACTTCCAGAAGATAGTTGGATTCATCCGGTGTTCCATGTTAGCCGACTTAGGAAGAGTCTAATAGATTCAGACAATCTGGTTGGACACCAGGTTATTCTTCCACTTCTCGTAAGTGAAACAGTTCCTCATGAACCTTAAAGGATACTTCGCCCCCGAGATAAACGTACAAGAATTCATTTGTACGAAGAGTGCTTAGTAAAATGGAAGGATGGAACTAAAGAAAATTCAACATGGGGAAAAGTTTCTACAATCCAGCGACATTTTCTGACTTTCCAGTTTTAAGTTGGTCAATGAAAGATAAAGTTTTCTAATTTCAAGTTCTAAGTAGATGACTGAACGAATGAATGCTCATGTTCTTCCGGTATTAGAACATGAGGCTTGGGGGTTGCCTATGGATACTATATATAGCTTTATTTTTGAGGATGAAAATCTTTCCCAAGGGGGGAAGAATGTAATAAAGTAAGTCTATGGTCTAGGGATCTAACTGCTTCTGACAAATCTGAAACTGGATACTGTTTGGTCACTCCTCTGTAGGACCAAAGATCTCAAGAATAGACTCAAGCATAAGTCATGTGCTCTCATATTCAAGTAATCCACTTAGCTTAATGGTTAATTCTCATGGTTGTGAAGGAGGAGGTCTTGGTTTCAGTCCCCATCGGGAGCATGGGGAGAGATTTTTGCCCAAGAAGCTCTAGAGCCTTCTAACTCAAGTTAATGTGAGTTAACTTGAGTCTTGAGAGAATTAACTGGAGTGGCGAGTACAACCACCACTAGTGGACTCTAGTGGAAGGTACTAAAGCATTGGACGAGATCACTCCAACCACTAGTGGACTCTAGTGGAAGGTATCAAGAGAGTGGAGGAGATTGCACATGCACTTATGGACTTTAGTTACGTTTCTGGTCCTCGTTGATTCAAGCAGCTATATATATAGGCATATGGCTGGAAGGTGAGTACACATTCATTTGTGAGCTGGTATTGTGGAAACTTTGTTGCATAGTTGTTAGCATAGTTCCCTTGCTCCTTGTTCTTCTTGCTTTTCTCATCCTTGAACCAGAAATTCAATGAAATATGATTTTGCTTACCACATATAAAACAACTTTTACCTTGATGAGGATTATCCTTCCCTTTACCATTCTTGCCCTTGCTTGAAGATGATGCCTTGCTATCTCCTTTTGAATGTAAATATTCTTCCTTGGACTGCTTCCACTTGCTTTTTTCTCCTTTCCCCTTCTTGCCACTCTTTCCTTTGCAAATGATCACATACTGGACTTGTGAGTGAATATCCTTCTTGGATGTGTCTCCTATGGAAATATCTTCTACCACTAGGTGTGGGATCAGCTCCTCAAGTGTTGGTAGAGGATCTCTATACAAGATGGTAGTAATAAGGGATTTCAAACTTGTCTTCCCCTCTCAGCCCATTGAGAGTAATCTGCAAAAGGGCTTCCTCATCTACTTTGTAGCTAATGGATGCCAGTTGCTCCCTCAAATCCTCCACCCTCAAGGTGTAGTCAACAATAGATTGACCACCACCCTTCTTCATGGAATGGATTTCATTCTTAAGATGCATCTTGCTACTTCTTGTGGATGTAGCATATATCTTCTCTAAGGCCTTGCAAACATCTCTAGCATGATCAAAATCTGATATATGACCAATCATAGTGATAGAGATTACTTGTGATACGTAGAAGATATATCTCCTATTCCTTTCCTCCCAATCGTTCAACATCTTCAATTCTTGATTGGTGACCTTTGGATCTTTGGGATCTATATCAGGCTTATCTTCATCTCAAAATGCAATAAGCCATAAACCTTTGCTCATGTGGTAGTTTGTGGCTCTAAACCTCCATGGCTAATAGTTGTCTTTGTAAAGCAACTCCACTTTTTGACCTAGATATGCCACAATGAAAGGGAAATTAGGGTTACATTGAAATGTACCTCTTAGCCTTGATTTCCAAGTATTTTTGTCCTTCTCCTAGAGTCTTGAAAGGATTTTTCCTATTTTGATACCAACTGATGGAATTTAACCCCTCAGATTTGCACACTAGAAGTGAAATGAACTCAATAGCTAGGTCCCTTTAAACACCTTTTCTACTACCCTATAGCAAAACTTTGCTTCACTTAGCTTGAACTAAGCAAAATCACCTAACCTTAGGGAAACCCTAATTGGGAAATGGCCATGAAAGAAGAAATAGATGCATTGATGGAGATGGACATTTTTGATTTGGTTCCAAGGGCATATAAAATTAAAAGAAACTTTGTTGGATCAATTTGCAGGTACAAGGCAAGATTAGTTGCCAAAGGATGCTCACAAACTCATGGTATAGACTATGAGGAAATATTCTTACCAGCTGCAAAGATGACTATATTCAAAACATTGATATGTATAGTTGCTACAAGAAATCAGAGACTCCTCCAACTTGATGTGAAAAATGCATTCTTAAATGGTTGGATAAGTGAAGAGGTATACATGTCACAACCTCCAAGTTTTGAAAACCCTAATCATACATGTTATGTTTGTAGACTTAAGAAAGCATTGTGTGCATTGAAATAAGCTCCTAGAACTTTGAATTATAGGTTGTTTATGTATCTTCAAGATCAAGGGCTCATATCAAGCATTTTATACCCTTTTTGATTCATCAAAAGACATCACAATGAGGTTATCTATCTATGTGTATATGTAGATGACATTATTCTGATGGGATATGACTTGAATGGCATACAAAGGATCAAAAGGCATATGCAAAAGGATTTCAAAAGCAGCGATTTAGGTGATCTCACATTCTTCCTAGGCATGCAAGTCATACACACAGATGAAAGAATGTATTTGACTCTGAGGAGATACATTCATGATCTACTTCTTAAGTTCAAAATGGAGAACACTAAACCTATAGGTACACCCTTGGAGATGAATCATACACTTATTGTTTATGAAGATGAGAAAATTGAAGACCTTAAAGAGTATCAAAGCTTGGTAGGTAGCTTCATACATGCTTCTCATAAAGGGGCAAATATCTCATATACTCTTGGAGTTCTAAGCCAATTCATCCACTCATCAAGAAGAACACACATGGATGCAGCTAAGAGAGTACTTAAGTATCTCAAGGGTACAAACAATGAAGGTATATTCTATTCCTAGTCTTTAGATTTCAGATGAAGATTGGGTATGACCTAAGGATAATAGAAGAAGAACCTTTGGTTACTTAGCATTTCAGGTTCAAAGCTAGTGTCATGGAGTTCAAAGAAGGAACCAACAATTTTTTTTATCCTCAACTAATGTAGAGTATAGATATTTGACCATAGCAACTAAAGAGGTAATATGGTTAAAAGCATTGTACTTAGATTTGGGACTTGTGAGTTCCAAACCTCACATATTTGGTGATAATGTAAGTTCCATGCATCTAACAATAAACCCTATTTTCCATGCAAGAACCACGCACATAGAGGTTCATTACCACTTCATCAAGGAGAAGCCCAATGCAAAGGAGATTGATCTTTATTTTGTTCCAAGTGAAAAGCAAGTAGCAGATATGATGACAAAGGCACTTGATGGAATAAAGCATTGCATATTTAAATCAATGGAAGGTATTCAACCTATTAAATAATGAAGACTCAAGCATAATTTAGCTTGAGGTGGAGGTGTTGGAACATTAAACTTACACTATGCTTGAGGTGGACTAGGTCTACATAAAAAATGGATCATTTGAATTGTGTCAAAGTTTCTAATTGAAGATATTTTTAGTTGTGCTCATTTTTGGTATTTTTCATAAGGCATTTTTATGGAATATTTATCAATGTAAAAGCATAGAGTTTTACACATGTAAAAGGATAAAAAGAGAGCTCATATTCTATGAGGTGATTAATTTTGACAATCAATCAATCAGTCAACTAAATGTAGATCAGATTAAATCTTTACTTTTGCTAGATTGTATGAAAGTGAATTGATTCTGTTTAATAAACTATTTTGCCTTGATTTGAATTCAAAATCCATTTGTAAAATCATGGAACACTTAATGAGTCTATATAAAACTTCAAATCAAATGTAAAACACATAGAAGCAATAAATATACACTTTGGGTCATCATTGTGTTGCTCCATTTCTCTGCACCATCTTCTTCAACAACAGTGCACTTATAGAGGTTAATGCTCTCTCTACAAAGCTTGAAATGGAATGATTGAGCATTCATTAGAAAAGTATTAGTGTCTAGTTTATGTGTACAAAGTGTTTAAGGCATTGGGTTTAGTAGATTTGGGGAAATCCCAATTTCAATATGTTGGGGTCTATCTCTCTGTAGCCATTGAAGACCTTTTAGTTCCTACGTAACCATATATGCCATATCAATTGAGCTCTTCGAGTATTCCGCAGTAGCAAGTCCATTCTTTGAAAAACTCCAAGGAGTATTTCTTGCTATCCAAGTGAAGAGATACCAACAACTCTGCATGTCTCTTTGAGCAGATTCCGAAACCATTGAGCATGCCAACAATTAGGAAAGAGGTGAGAAAGATCTCCCTCCTTGCCACTTATATAATAGGCTTTCGTACTAATATTCATTTGCTTGGCCTTAGTGCTAGCCCAAACACGCTTGTGTATAATTAATCACTAAAGAGCAAAGTGGTTGATGGCCATGGGGAAGGCTCAGATAGCTTTCAAATTGTACCCCCACTCCTTAGGTGTCCACTAGAACTCCCATCTTTTGTTGAGCTTCTCCATAATAACTTTGATGGAGATCTTTCTTTTCTTGTACTGAATGTACATAGCAACATCCACGGTTTAAAGATCTGTCTCCTTGCATCTAGTAACCCTCTCTTGGTACTCTTTAAGTCTTGCTTTATGCTCAGTGAATGCCTGCACACAATGAATAGAGAGATCAACCACACGAGCAATTTCATTATCACCCATAATCTCACCATTATGAAGGAATTTATTCTTCGATTCATATCTATCTTTCTTGCACTCATTTTTTGTAATGTGTAGTTCCTTTCTTTCAAGGTGCAAGATCCAAATAGACCATATGGAATCCTACAAGATAAAAGAAGATTTGTTGGATAAGTCTTTATTCCGAACAAAATCTTCCTTGACCTACATCCAAGGCTGCAACATATTGCAGAACAATCTACTCCTTGATGGAACATAAATATGAGGAGAGCTCATAATCTGAAATTACTCCAAAATTTAAAACCTCTAATATGAAAACCAGAGCATTTTATTTTAATAATCTAGACCCAGACATCTTGAGGACTAATAGATTTTAACACCCATTTGACAACCAACTATTTAGCCATCCCAAGAGGACATAGAATTTCCAATCCTCCTTCTTTATGCATGCAACAAATATTCAAAGCTACTTCACGAGTATGAGAATAGTTAAGAAAATCTCCCCATAGAAATCTACAAGAAAGAGATATGACTTAATTCATTTGCTTCTTAGAGGGCATCCAACATGAAAGACAGTAAACAATCGAAGGCAAAATGTGCTTGTTGAGTAAAAAGACTCTATGAGTTAGGTTACTTTGGAGAGCCATCCATTTGCGCACTCTTTGTCTAAACTTTAAAGGATCGATTTTCATTTCTATTGAATGGTCACATTGCATCCTATAGGTATCCCCAAAAGTCTTAAGGTCTCACCATCTTCAATGATCTCATAGCCAAGACTAGTAATACAAATAGGGACACAAGTGTTGGTGGACTTAAAAGAGGTTTAGTATTGTTGATTTTTTTAATTTAAACGAGATCCTTTCATTAGTTTATAAGATCGCTCAAAGGGCTACAAACCCAATTGGGCACCATGAATCGAATACAAGGGGGAAAAATCACCCTTGAAGCCTAATACAAAGCAACTCCTAGTGAAGGAAATATGGGGAGGTGAGAAGAGCCAAGTAGGTGGCTAGTAGCTTCAATGGATCATATCACCCTACACTATAAAGAAAGGCCCTTTCATCTAGATCTGAAAAAAGGCAAGCCACCATTGAGACATTTCATCACGGTCTCCCTGAAGTCAGTCGAGCTTTGCCTACAAATTATGAATCAATGCTAGCAAGAAGTCACTAATAGTCTCGGCCAACGAAATCATGCACTACTTGAAGATGTCCTGACATCTAGCTCTCAACATAAACCACATGTAAGGTTGCTGATCTGCTCCAAGTAGGGGTCATCCATACCACTCCATGGAGAAATGCAAAGTTCTTCAGTGGTGCCAATCCTTCCATATTGGACCAAGAGGATCATACTTTCAATCTCATGCTCATAGTTGAGGGCGGGGCTAGTGAGGGATCCCCAAGCAACCACCCACTAGGTGATGATGTGAGGACTCTCCCTCCAAGTAAGAAAATGCAAAACCTGATGCAGAATCTGTTGATCCAACTAACAGTCCCAAAGGCAGTGCCGCTGAGACTCTAAGTGAAAGCAGCAACCCATGCAATCTAGAGGCTTGGCCCCATAGCTAAGCGAAGTGCCAACAACAATGCTCCTATGGGCCATCAACCATTGGGAAAGAACAATGCGATGTGACTAATGAGCACCCGAAATTCAATGTGAGAAGGAAATGAGGAACTTCTCCATGAGCCCACCTCGCCGCAATGACTCAATCACACCATGAGTGATCAGATGAGGTGATGGAATGATCCATTACCCTAGCTGAGGAGAGGACTAAAAGAATGGAATACTACGGGCCTATAGGGCAAAGGAAGGAGAAAGGATCATGCCATTGCCACTCCTAAGGGTCCCAACTAAGGCGAGATGATAGGAAAGCCTCCCATGCCCAAAGGTGCCAACCACACTGGTCACAAGTGTTTATCAGATCAAGATCAATGTGAAAGTCAGTGCCACGAGTGCCAACGATGAGAACCACTACAAAATGCACTCTACAATGAGCTTTGACTCCAAAGGGGAAGTGATCAGCCATCCCTCCTCTCCAATCTCAAAGAAGAGGGTCCCATATGGAGTAATGCCTCTCAGAACAATCAAGACTTGTGTCTAGGTGAAGGCCCCTAGGTAGGTTTCTTGATGTATCAGATGAGCCTCTATAACCCAATCCTTCCGAAAAGTAGCCTTTACATCCCTGATCATTTGAGGTGCACTAAACATCCTCATACATCTCTCCTACTATCACTTTTGAGTGAGGCTCCTAAAGGTGATCCAATTGGACATGCTCCACCTAGAGCCTCTCGCGAACTCTCTCCATGAAACATGAAGATGAGAACCAAGCATGAACCCCATTTTTGTGCAAATGAGGGGATTCCAAGTAATAGGTTGATGCATCTCCTCCTCAATAGATAAGGGAAGGTGCTAAACAAGAGCATGTGGGAGCTACTCCCAAGATCGAATAAGAATACAAGTGAAGCGATCCTCACTCTGTCACGAGTCCCATACATATCATCTTAGCCAAGATCCATCTAATCTCGAATGGCCAAGGCCCACTAGTAGCGGGAATGAAGAGGCCCAACCATTGATGAAGAAAGTTCTTCCAAGGCTTAGGGCCTAGAGGAAGACCAAGAACAAAAAACTTGCCGAGAAAGGCTTTACTCTCACAAGAAAGGTCAATCTTAGCCTAAGTGGGTGGGGCTGTGATCTCCACGAGACCATAAAAATGTCTTTATTAGCTGATAGATCTGGCTAACATAGAAACTAAGAAATATCCAACAAGAGCTGACATAACAGATGGTAGTGAGGAGAACTTGGTTCACCACCACAACCCTCCCAACAAAAGACAAATAGGTAGAGGTCCAATGTAAGAGTTTTCATTTGATGGTTAGGAAGAGAGGTGATATCTATTGTTCAACCAAAACATCGATACCAATCTAACACCCAAGGTATCTAACTGCCATGCTAGGGGAAATCCACTAAAATTTCCCATCAACTTGCCATCTAGGGAGAGCATCCAAGCCAACCTAGAATCCACAATACTCATGCTAATTGATCTTGGCATTGGATGAATCACACAATCTCTCCAAGGCATGCTGAAATCTGGCCATATTGGCCTTCTCACCCTACAAGTATATGGCTGTGACATCAACAAACTCACCATCCAAGAGCATATAATCTCTAATAGAAAACAAGATACCTTGCAACCCACTGTCTAGCACAATCAAGAATGGGATTATGGCCTTATCAAAGAAGAGGAATAAAGTACGGGCTAAAGGGAAGCCCTACCAAAGAGAACACGAAATGTTGAATCTCTCCCCTTTACCCCCTACCACTAGTACATGACTATGGGCCGAGAGATAAAAGGAGGCAACACCCTTGATCCCACAATCAAGAAAGCCCATACATAACTTAGTGTCCTTGAGAGAACCCCAATCAACCTGATCATAGGGTTTCCCAAAACCCCAATCAACCTGATCATAGGCTTTCGCAAAATCCATCAATAGCACAACAAGAGGTTCCTCATGCATAAAGGAAAGGGACATAGCTTCCCACTATGTGAAGATTTTTAGGGATATTGCGACCCTTGACAAAGCCAGTCTGAGTAGGATGAATCAAGGTCTCCAAAAGTGGAAAAAATTACAAAATTAGAGCCTTTGCAAGGATTTCCTAGGCGGAGTTGAGAAGTGTGATTAGGCACGAGTGTTGAATATCATCCAAGTGCCCCCCTTCCTTAGGGATGAGGAAAGTCGGGTCATCCATGAGTGTTTGGGGAAGGCGTCCCCCCTCCATGTCCTCGTTGAAGGCAAGAAAAAACCCATCCCAAAGAGTCCCAAAATACCTGATAAGAAAACTAGGGGAGAGACCATCAACACTAGGGAAACTATCCCTAGCTAGACCATGCAATGCATCAAAGAGCTCACTATCAATAAAGGGTGCAAGTAGCAAAGTTTACATCTCATTAGTCAACGATCGTTGTACATGCTAAAAGACACACTACCTACTCTCCTACATGGTCTTAGAAGGCATATCCTTAGATAATAGAGTGCAATAAAGCTTAATGGAAATATCCCTCAACTCTCTAGGCTCTATAGCAGAGGATGCCACAATTTGGTGAAGCTACCTGATCCCACCCAACGATTGGCGAGATCGGACTGTCGAAGTGAAATTCCTCAAAATATGATCACCAATTTGAGTCCAATGTGCAGTCAGCTTGTGATAGAAAAAGGCTGCACATCTATCCTCAACCTCCCTCAGCTCTTGTTGTGCTTGGGCAAGCTCTCAGCGAGTCCACTAATAGTCTGGTTGCT
Source organism: Ceratopteris richardii (assembly GCA_020310875.1). NCBI lineage: Eukaryota > Viridiplantae > Streptophyta > Polypodiopsida > Polypodiales > Pteridaceae > Ceratopteris > Ceratopteris richardii. The sequence goes on from CM035422.1 coordinate 33,540,552, forward strand.
ATTCCATGGTCCATTCAAGGGATGCAAAGCTCCTTTGTAGGCATTGTTTGCTCTCACAAAGCCATGCCAACTGCTGACTACTCTCCTCAAGAAGGATGGAGCTAATCATCTAGAGGTGAGGTGCAAGGCAGTGAGCCGAGTATCCCTCAGCCTAAGATAACTAGGACAAAATGAACTCAATCTAATCACTCAGGTACCCATTAAGCTGTACCTACTAAAAAATGCACATCGCCATGAGATCTCTGGTATCCGCTTCTGCAAATGAAGCAATAAGTGAAGCATGATCAGAAAAGCAAGAGCCCGCCATAATGTAAATCATACCACCAAAATATGTCATTGATATAGATGTGATCATTCCAAGAAAGATTCATCCCTCCAATCTTCCTTTGGGAGTGAGAAAAATGGAGGTTACCTCTCTCTCTCTGTGAAGAAAACCTCACTATGTCATACATCATGCAACCTCACAGTTAGACATAGTCTCTTCCAAGCCCTGATCTCCGAACCATGCATGGTGTTCTGGCTACCCCCTCATCATCCTCATGTGCCTCAATCATATTGAAGTCACCCACAATACAGCAAACATGAGCATAAATAATAGCATCAATGATCTATTCCTAGAAAGTGGCATGAGTGCGCTCATGGTTTGGGGCATATAATGTCAAAAACCTTGATTTCCTTCCCCCACATAGAAGAATCATCTTAATGGACCTTCCAGGGATAATGCAACCTCTATCCACAATCAGAGACTACAAGGACTCCCCAATAGAGATACATTCATCTCCCCAAGAGCGAATGGGACCATACCTAGAAGACCAAAATGCCTCCCTATGCCTCAATAATAGTTGTCTGCACTGTCATGTATGGTGCATTGAGAGATGATGCTATTGAAGAATCAAAATGTCAATGCACTTGCCAAGCGACCATAAGCAAAGATCTCACCTAAGGAGAGCCCTATATCCAAGGAACTCATGCCCACCAAGTCCTTCATATTCCATGAGAGAACCATCATGGGGACAAGGCAAACTGAGATGTTGTTGTAGCAGCAAAACATGCCACCTTTGAGGCGGGTTTTGATGAGGAGTAATCAGAATTCAAATAAAAGAAATCCATTGTGAAGTAATAAGGAATGCATCTCCCTTGATTTCACTTAAACTATCCATGGCCTAGGAAAGAATCCCAAGAATGTAATCACGTACAGTCTTTGGGATATCACATACACACACACACACAGGAAAAGAAAGCTTGATCTTCCAAAAACCTAATTCATATGAGACTAAAGAGGCACTTGACTCTGTGGCCAACACTTACTAAAATATTTGACATATTATACTCGAACTTGGTGGACCAAAAGAAGCAAAAATCTGTTTTTATCATAATGGCCCTCCAATCACGTCCCAAAGCATATGAAGAACCATTATTATGTTTCCATATTTACATACAATAGAATAAAGTATCTCAAGTTGTTCGCTAGTTCTCCACAAGACCAGGAAGACCTTCAGGTTATAAGAAGAACAAAGAAACTCGCGCACTCCATACTAAATATGATTACAAAGTCAATCTATCATTTTCATCATCTAAAAAATAAATGCACCATTGTCATTCAAGTGGTAGTTCATTTCTAACTTCATCTGCTCAGAATATATTTATGAGACTTCACTATCCTTTTCTAGTGTCGGCTACTCAAATGAAGCTCTTCTTAAGGGAGTATCTTAAGTTCTGAAGAAGGACATGGATTATTTCATTTGTACTACAAATACGTATAATTGACTTCGTTGATGAGAAAGCAGAAACGAAGAGGAAAACAATATATCAAAGTATTTGGTTCTACGTATGAATGACATTATTTGGATGACGTCTTCCTACAATAATTTCCTAGGATCTTATGGTGCCTCTTTTGCATTACAGTTCCATGCAAAGAGAAACTCTAGGCTTTCCAATGAGAATACAGGTATTGCTTCTAGTGAAGCATAGAACTCAAACCAATGCGCTTTTCTAATCAATCAGCATATTGTGATACAAAGAAACGTATATTTCTCTTCATCTTAAACGATTTATTGGACTTGCTAACTACCATGGGTATCCTCAATGCTCCTAGTAAAAGACAAAGATGGATCTATGCAATTGTGCATTGTTTTATAGTGTCAAACAATGTCGCTATCAATATTCTTAGATTAGAATAAATCTAGAAGATGTACCTAAGACTACCTTTAGGACTAGAGATGGGTTGGATGAGTTCTTAGTGATGTCATTTGGTCTCACCTAAATAGGATTGTAACACACTTATGAACATTGTGTTGCAACCCTATTTACGTATGCTTATTATAGAAATTCTTGAAGATATTTTGATCTAAAGTAAGCCAAAAGAAGAACCATTGGAACTCTTACCCAAAGACATCCAAGTTTTTAGAGAAATATTACTATTCGCTAAAGAGTGGACGTGTGAATGTTTCAAACTAAAGGTTATATATCTTGTTCATTTCATATTCAAAAAAGGAATCCAAATGGATCTTGAGAAATTAATAGCTTTTTTGTAATGGCCACATCCTCAAAACTTGGAGGAAATACAAACCTTCGTAGGTTTATCTAGATTCTACCAAAGATTCAAAAAGAGCTATGCTAGGAATTTTTTCTGATGATTGAACAATGTAACATGAAAGGAAAAGACATTTATTGGGTGGATGAACAAAAGCAAAGAATGAAGAAGTTAAAAAGAGTGATTAATACAACTCCACTTTTGTAGACAAGAAATCTGAATAGACCATTTTTCTTGGAAACGGATGTGAATGATTTTTAAATAGGAGTGGTTTTAGTTCATGATGGTCCACCAATATCATTTAAGAGAAAGAAACTAGAACCAAAAAAAAAAAAAAAAAACATGGTCTATAGGAAGGAGCTTTATGCATTTGTCCATGATTTGAAGAAATGGAAACATTACTTATATGGTGGCAAGGTTATGATAGTGTTTGATCAAGAGAGATTTAAGTGGATCTTTAGTCAAAGAGGTCTAAATGGAAGTAAGTTCTGATGAGAAGAGACCCTTCATGAGGTTGACTATGAGCTTAGGTTTGGGAAAGGTAAGTTTAATATTGTGGTTGATTCTCTTAGCTACATGCTTATACTCAATGGGATGAGCTTCCTTGTCATTCTATATCCAGTTCTTGTAATATTTGGTCTGTTAGAAATCTCTTATTGTCTTCTAAAGTGAGATTCAACTCAATTCTAAATAGTGCATATTCTAAGAAAAATTGCTTCAGCGATGAACATGTGTCTCTATGTGCATGCCTAGTGAAGGCAACACATATTCGCTCTTGGAGGCATTATTTCTTAGTGTAGAAGTAAGCATTTTACGTGGGATAACTTGCATTAGAAAGATCTTATAGTTTTTATTTTGTGTACAAAGTCTCTTGGGTTCAATTCTAAAGAGGTCATGGAATCATCAATTGGAGTGGACAAAGGTATTTGTGATTATGATTGTGAGGCTATTTATGCCTCAAAGCCCAAAGAAAATTGTACATTCTCCCATCATGGTATTAGTGCATTTTAATTTACAAAGACATTCAATGAGGATCAAAAGGAGCCATTGAAGGACTTGGAGGAAGGAGAGTTGCTAATCCAAGTTCAAGGGCACACATCCAACTCAAGAGAAGCCTATTAACAAAGCAAGCATGAGCCTGATACTTGTAAAGTATAGAGGTAAAACTAATGTTACTTTTCACTCTTCTTGCATCAAGGGGATATAGGAGAGTATAATAGAATATAGCGTGTCATAGTATAGCAATCAAGTCAAGAAACTAGAAAAAAACAATTATGAGTCATCGAGATTTAAAATTTCCTTCTTCCTCATGGGAAAAAGCTTATGGTGACTCATAAGTGGTTCATATGCTACACCTAGATTGGGCAGAATTCTACTCTTGATGTCTTAAGGACTTGAGAGAGTGGAATGAGAGATATAAAAGAGTTATCTTCATCTTATCTCAACATATCAGCAATGTCATGACAGGGCATATGAAAGATCTAGTTACTTCTATGAAGGTATGCGAAACCATAGAAAGATTTTACTCCACCTCAACCAAAGCCATGAACATTGAATTGAGGAATGAACTCAATAACTCCAGAGAAACACATATTAGATGTATAAATTAATATATTTTAAGTATCAAAGAAGTGAGTGATGCATTGGGATCCATAGGTTGTCACATAGATGAAGAACTAGTTGCATACACCTTAAGTGGGATGAGGATGAGAAGTGGAAGGCATGTACCACTTTTGTATATGCGTGAGATCCTTATCGTGAGTTTGAGTGATTGGTGGCCTTGATAATCACTAAGGATATGAAAATTCGAGGCCTTAAGGCAAAGGGCAATTAAACCTTAGCATTCTATGTAGGTAAATGTAGAAGTAGAGGAAGGAATCAAGGCACGAGAATAGGAGGGCAAGGGAGAGGATCAAATGGAGATCCTTCTCAAGATAAAGGAAGTAAGTTCTCTTCATTTAGAGGAATATGCAAAGACAACTCCAAAGGTTGCTTCATATGTGGCAAGTATGGCCACTATGCAAGGGATTGGTATCAAAGGGACAAGACAAATTCAACATAGAAAGGACAAGGTAGTTATGCCTCTACTTCAAACGAGAATGAAAGTATATGATCTATAATGCAGATGAGTTACTACAAGAAACAAGAGTCAAGCACATGGTATATTGACAATGGATGCAACAATAACATGAGCTGAAATAAGGATTTCAATTCAAACATATAGGTGTGATACACTAAAGGGCATGTGGAGATAGGTGATTGATAACTCTCATGATGTCACGCACATAGTTGATGCTATATTGGATGGCTCTCACAAATCTAAATGCTTGAAGGATGTTCTGCATGTTCTTGCAATTATATGGAATCTTGTTTGTATGATTCAAATGGTTGAGAGAGGATAGCATTTCAAATCCAACCAGAAGGGATGACACTACAATAGATCGATGGTATACCGAGGTTTTTACCGAGGGAAATGAATGCGGCTTTATTTGTCGTGACACCGGTGTAAAGGTCGGTATGCGCATTGGTACCAAAGCGTCGGTATAAGCATCAGTATATGTGTCCATATATGCATCGGTATAAGCATCTATAATACCGGCGCCCATACCGGCACCTATACCGAGGCCTCTGTTGAGCATACCATCGCATATATCATCGCTTGTTGGGTGTACCGATGCTTATTCTGATGACATTACTGGGAGTACCGTCGCGTATACCAACGACCACACCTGTAAAATTTTTTTTGGGCAGAGTGTGTTGTCTTTTGCTACAGCAACATTACCATGATGTTGCTTAACAAAAGACAATACACTCTACCCAACAAAAACCGAGTACATGTGATGTGTACTCTAATGTCAACCGAAATATGATTTCATGAAACAGAGTATTATTGGACACAAAAGAGATAATCAGAATGAACCATGAACCATGTATAAAAGAAGTTATATATTTCAATAATGAAGCATGTACAAGAGTGTGGCAAACCACTGTAATATATGACACTTTTACAAAATGTGGCAAAGCAATGCATTGCCATATCAAAATCAAATACAAAATTTTGGTGCTCCACTACCATACACATGCAAAGAACATTCCATATCAACAGTCCTACAACAAAGAACATTAATGGAATGAGATAAATTCACATGAAAATTACAAACAACAAGTAAAAACCAAGTTTATAAATTAATTACTCCACCACAAATGCTCCCATGAAACGACCGCACCGCGTCCCTCCAAGTCCTCCAATAGTGCAATCAACCCATGACGATATCCATAACACTCCTCCGTTCGTGTTGGAGGACGACCCATTGCCAACTCCTGAAACAAATATACAAAAGATTAGAGGAACATACATGAAAAATTTAACACAAATAAATTCACTAAATGAAATGGTACTTACAAACTCATGATGCATCATGTCATATTCGCCGCTACCCAAATGTGATGGTCCAACCGTATCTAAACGTGTGGCTGCGACATCTCGCTACTGGCGATATCCATCAGGAGTCTGCTGCTGCTCGTCACGAATCACGTCCCTCTCCTCAGCATCTAACCATACAGGCTTTGGTAAGCCTTCTTTGAAAGCATCACAAGCCTCGGATCGTCGATGGTACATAACCTCACGTGCGGTGTGCAGAATCCATTCTGAACTGACAAGAGACTATCCATCGGCTGGTCGGAATTCCTGACACTACAAGGAATACAAGCGTATAATGACGGTTAAGGTGACATAATTTCGTCGCTATAAAATTGCAACTTGCATCGTAATTTTGTCGCTACAAGGATGCCGACCGTCGATTAAACGACGCACAAAACGATAGTATTTGCGACTTGTGACGCGACGGGATTGCGACGTTCCCATACAACGTCTCTAAAACAACGCAATTTAAAAGGGTCGCATAAGCGACACTTTCTTGCATCGCATAGGCGACGTTACTTGCCGTCGCATAAGCGACGTTAAAATTACCGCGTATTCGACGACGAATAGCATCGCTTACACGACAATCTGTTGACGGACAAAAATTAAAACGTTGGAGGCTCTGCGATCGGCATTTTCATGCATCCGATCGAAGAGCTCTCCAACGTTCGCAATTGCCCTGTGCTTACGAGTTGAAGCAAGTATATGCAGAATTGTTGTTTTGCCTAAGCTCTCTCTTATTCTCTCCCTCTGTCTTTGTTTCTCTCTTTCTACATCTTTCTCTCTTTGAATTCTCTCTCTCTCTAGATCTCTCTCTAGATCTCTCTCTCTAGATCTCTCTCTCTCTCTCTCTAGATCTCTCTCTCTCTCTCTCTCTCTCTCTCTCTCTTTTCTTTCTCTCTTTATTGTAGGTTATTCAAGAAGCTAACCAAGCAAAAAGTATGGTGAACAATTGTAAGTACAATTTCTATTCTTTGTAGATCATTTGAATTGTGTTATTTTCATGACATAGCATACTCACACTTATTGATATGCACTCATACACTTATACATGATGAAGATGCACTTTCACACATATACATATATACACATGCACATACACACACATATGTACATGTGCACATACACTTAGACATACACACATATACACATGCATATGCACAAACATTCCTACAACCACATAAAAAGACGTCCATGCATGCATATATATACACACATACACACATTAACATATATGCAAATACATGTATATGCACATCCACATACACATGCATGTTTCATACATATACACATGCATATATATACACATGCATATACATATACACATATACATATACATATACACATATACATATACATATACATATACACACATATACATACATGCATATACATGTACACACACATTCATATACATGCATATACATATACATGCATATACATATACACACACATACACAAGAACATGCACATACTCATGCACATACTCATACACATATACATTTATACATGCACATGCACATACATACATATACACACACATACACATGCACATACATACATATACACACACATAGATATACTCTTAGGTACACACATATGAATGAATTATATAATTAAAGTATTAAAACACATATACACATGCACAGACACATGCATATACCTACATATACATATATACAGGCACATACACACACATACACATAGAGTTATACATATACATGCATATACATATACACACACATACACAAGAACATGCACATATTGATACATACATATACACTTATACATGCACATGCACATACATACATATACACACACATACACATGCACATACATACATATACACACACATACATATACACTTAGGTACACACATATGAATGAATTATATAATGAAAGTATTAAAACACATATACACATGCACACACATGCACATACCTACATATACACATATACATGCACATACACACATATACACATAGAGTTATACATATACATGCATATACATATACATGCATATACATATACATATACGTACATACACATGCATATGCACATACTCATACACACATATACACTTATACATGCACATGCACATACATACATATACACACACATACACATGCACATACATACATATACACACACATACATAATTAAAGTATTAAAACACATGCCTAATATAAACAATAATAACAATCAATAGAACAAAACTCTTCATTACTTAATACCATACACACAATTCAAAACATAACTGAAATTATATATATATATATATATATATATATATATATATATATATATATATATATATATATATATATATATATATATATATATATATATATATATATATATATATATATATATATATATATATATATATATATATACATATATATATATATATACATACATACATACATATATATATATATATATATATATATATATATATATATATATATATATATATATATATATACATATATATATATATATACATACATATATATATCTATATATATATATATATATATATATATATATATATATATATATATATATATATATATATATATATATATATATATATAGATATCAATGTAAATACATATAATCCAATGTCATAATCAACTAAAATCCTAATCATCATCATCATGATCATCATCATCATGATCATCATCATCATCATCATGATCATCATCATCATCAGCAATATCATGATCATTCTGATCTTCCTCATCCTCATCGTGATGATCACCCTGTGACGATCGAGATCCTCCCTCGTGTGTCTGTCTCTCCATAATACTCTTGTATTACATATAACAAACATAAATAAATAAAATAATTAAAACATTCATAAAAACAAAATAATTATATAAAATTTAAAAATACTCACAAAGGCATCAGGATGATCTTGCATATACTCGCTCAAATGCCGGTATCCAAAATGTGTAGCATACTCGATCTCCTGTTTCGTAGGATATCGGCCATAATCCTTCCGCTGCAATGAAACAAATAAAAAACATTAGTTGCTTGCATTTTAACTAAAATAAAAAATATACTCACAATAACACATATACTTATAAACGTAGCTACAAAACCATTATGGCCCATTTGGCCTAGGTGCGATGTGTGGCCCGACTCCACTCTCTTCTTTGCAGCAGCTTGTTTATTCAAGAAAAAAATACATAAATTAAATGTAAAAAATTACTAAAATATATACAAATTATAAATATAAACTATTAATTTGTGTACCTTCTGCTGAGAAAATGACTCCTGAAGATGTAGCTGTCTACAAAAAAATTGCCACTACTCAGGTGGTATGCTAGCTCGCCTCTTATTTTTTTTCGACCATACAATATCTCCTGTTAATTTAATCTCAAATAGAAAAAACAGTCAGAATACATACACATATATACACACACATACACATACACATACACATACCCACATACACATATACATGCAAACATATACGCATGCATATATGTATACATATACACATATACATACATATAACATAAACATAGATATACATATCCACATATATACGTACACACACATGCATGCATATACACTCATTCATACAAAATACATGCATTTATCCCACAATAATATGTAGTTGTGTATATGTGAATATGTGTGTATGTGTAAATGTGTATATGTGAATATGTGTGTATGTGTAAATATGTATATGTGAATTTTTTGTTTATGTAGATAATCAAATTATTAATATCAAATATCATTATTTGTAGATTCTGATCAATCAGATGGAACTCCACCACCGTCTCCTCTTCGTGCAACGACTTTATACTATAAGTATATGAAATATTTAATTTTAAATATATTTGATGGATACATAACTTATATATTTTTTTTATGTTTCTTATTATGTGCAGATTTTGATCAATCAGAGGGTACTCCACCACCTCCTATCCATGCAACGACTTCACATGTGTCCTCCGATAGGAATTATGATGAATTTTACTATGAAGAGCATAATATATGTTGGTGTAACTGTTGTTATGGCACGTATCGAAGACCACGATTGGAATGTATTGAACATGAGCAGAGTATGGTACTTTTGAGCGTGCACCATCACCTAGTCAACGAGGAGCAAATTTTTATCATGTATGTATGCATATGTGTGTGTATTCATGTGTATTATATGTATGTGTGTGATATATGTATACATGTGTTAAATATGCATATGTGTATATATGCATATGCATTTATGTAAAATATTCATGTATTCATGTAATATATGCAAGTTTTTATAATTGTGTACATGTATATATGTATATGTGTCTATGTGTAAATATGTACATGTAAATATGTATGCATGTATATATATGTTTATGTGTGCATGTAGGCATGTATATGTGATGTGTACATGTATATATGTATATATGTCTATGTGTAAATGTGTACATATAAATATGTTAGTATGTATATATATATTTATGTGTGCATTTAGGCATGTATGTGTGATGCATAATATATCTACTCCATTTTATATTTATGTATCCTATCTACATGATGTGTATATATCTTTACATATATTATGATCCTCGTTGATTCGAGTAGCTATATGTAGAGGCATAAGGTTGGGAGGAGAGACATCTCTCTAGTAGGACATCCGAGGTGTACATATACTTCAAACATATGGCTAAAAGGTTGAATTAGAGTTTCTAAATTAGGGATTTCAAAACCCTAATATCGAAATTAGTGTTTTCAATTTAGGATTTTTGAAATAGGATTTATTTATTTATTTATTTATTTATGTGTATGCATGTGTTGTGTATGTATGTGTATCTATACGAGCATATGCATGTGTTTTGTGTGTATACATGCATGTGTGTGTATGCGTGTATTTATACCTCTAGTCTCTCTCTCTCTCATATACATACATACATGCATAAACACACATACTCATATCCACATATATATACATAAAAGCAGTGCATACTGTGCATTGTCGCGACGATGAGCCATCCGCATCTCTTTTAAACAGCACTTAAGCGACCATCTGTCCCAAACTCTGTCTCAAGTGAACTAAGCACATATTTTTTATCCCTCTCATCATGCTCACTACAAAAATAAAAAACATAATGTAAATAAAACATAAGATATATATTTCAATTTATATGTAAAACTTTTGCTTACTTCCACGGTAAGTGGATAAAGCGCAAGTAAGAGTCGCATAGTGCCCGCATTCTTCTCTTGAACTCCAATCCATTCCCTATGTACACAATGTTCCCCTCTCGCTCTATGTCGCACTCTAGTCCTAAGGTGCCTATGCATGTCCTCATAGGCAACTCTGTTGTGCTATCACGTGCTGGAGGTGGTATAGGTGTCCTAAAAATAGATAGATAGAAATAAATAAAAATGTGTTATAATATCATTAAAAAAGTTTATGAAAACAAAACATACCTATGAGCAGATAGCTCTCTTCCTACATGTGGAGCCGCAGAAGAGCCCTCGTCTGATCGCTGGGTAAGCATCTGGATCATATAATCCAGCTCCTCATCAGACATCTCTGAGTAATCACGCATTATGGCCCCTAGAGTATCAGACGGAACTCTTGCTCTCATAAGACTTTTTATGAGAGTGAGTTTCACCTTTCTCTCTCTACTGGGATCCATAATGCCTAACATATAAAACAAAATGGTTAGAAATAAATATATATACATGTACATATGTAAGTGTCTTTGCATTAAGTATGTGTATGTATGCATGTGTGTGTGTATGTATGTGCGTGTATATGTGTGTATGTGTGTATGTATGTGCGTGTATATGTGTGCATGTGTGTATGCATGTGTATGTGTGTGTATGCATCATTATGTGTATATGTGTCTATGTGTGTATGTGTGTGTATATGTGTGTGTGTATGTATGTGTATATGTGTGTGTGTATGCATGTATGTATGTATGTATGTATGCATATGCATATGCATTATGTATGTATATATATGCATGTATGTGTATGTGTGAGTATGTCTCTCTATTTGTGTGTATGCATATATGTGTGTATGTATGCATATATGTGTGTATGTGTGTGTATATGTGTTTGTATGTGTGTATGCATGTGTATGTGTGTGTATGCATCATTATGCATGTAAGTGTCTATGTGTGTTTGTGTGTGTATATGTGTGCGTGTGTGTGTGTCTATGTGTATGTGTGTGTGTCTATGAGTGTGTATGTGTTTATGTGTATGTATGTATCTATGTGTGTGTATGTGTCTATGTGTGTATGTGTATGCATGTATGTATGCATATGTGTGTGTATGCATGTGTATGTGTGTGCATGCATCATTATGTGTGTATGTGTCTATGTGTGTATGTATATGTGTGTGTTGTCTATGTGTATGTGTGTGTGTCTATGAGTGTGTATGTGTGTGTGTCTATGAGTGTGTATGTGTTTATATATATGTATGTATCTATGTGTGTGTATGTGTCTATGTGTGTATGTGTATGCATGTATGTATGCATATGTGTGTGTATGAATATGTATGTGTGTGTATGCATCATTATGTGTGTCTATGTATGCATGTGTATGTGTGCATGCATCATTATGTGTGTATGTGTCTATGTGTGTATGTGTGTGTATATGTGTGTGTGTATCTATGTGTATGTGTGTATGTCTATGAATGTGTATGTGTTTATGTGTATGTATGTATCTATGTGTATGTATGTGTCTATGTGTGTATGTGTATGCATATATGTATGCATATGTGTGTGTATGCATATGTATGTGTGTGTATGCATCATTATGTGTGTCTATGTATGCATGTGTATGTGTGTATGCATCATTACGTGTGTATGTGTCTATGTGTGTATGTGTGTGTATATGTGTGTGTGTCTATGAGTGTGTATGTGTTTATGTGTATGTATGTATCTATGTGTGTGTATGTGTATATGTGTATGCATGTATGTATGCATATGTGTGTGTATGCATATGTATGTGTGTATATGCATCATTATGTGTGTCTATGTATGCATGTGTATGTGTGTATGCATCATTACGTGTGTATGTGTCTATGTGTGTGTATATGTGTGTGTGTCTATGTGTATGTGTGTGTGTCTATGAGTGTGTATGTGTTTATGTGTATGTATGTATCTATGTGTGTGTATGTGTATGCATGTATGTATGCATATGTGTGTTTATGCATATGTATGTGTGTGTATGCATCATTATGTGTCTATGTGTCTATGTGTGTATGTGTGTGTATGCATTATGTACGTGTATGTAAGCATGTGCATTATGTATGCATATAAGTATGTATGTATGCATATGCATATGCATTATGTATGCATATGTGTGTATGTGTGTGTATGCATTATGTATGTGTATGTAAGCATGTGCATTATGTATGCATGTAAGTATGTATGTATGCATATGCATATGCAATATGTATGCATGTATGTGTATGTGTGTGTATGTCTCTCTATGTGTGTGTATGCATATATGTGTGTGAATGTGTGTGTACATGTGTCTGTATGTGTGTATGCATGTGTATGTGTGTGTATGCATCATTATGTGTGTATGTGTGTGTATATGTGTGTGTATGTTGTTGGTGCATTTCAAGCCTTAACACATTGTCTTGGAACCTTGGAAGATTAGCTTGGAACCATTGAAGGATATCTTCATTTGAAGCAAGGACCATAAGAACTTATGCTTATAAGTTCTTACCTTTTTACTCATTGTAAAAGTCTATATGACTTGGCATTTACATATAATCACTTTAATCACCTACCTACTTGATTGTATTCGTGGAAAAGTAGATGGCTTAGTGGAGTGAATATCTCCCTACTTTTAGTAGAGATATTCTAGGGAGCCTACATTTGAATTTCAAATTCAAATGATCACTCAACTCATATAAAAGTGGAGAGAAAAAACTCGCGGGTGTGTCACTCATTTTTTAGCTCACTCCCCGAGGCATTCTACTGTTGTAACTGTGTGTGTGTTAGTGCTACTCCATAGCCTACACCACCATACCTCAATTAGCTATGCTTGTCATGCTAATGAGCTTGTATAATCATATCAATCAATAGATATATACACATTCATCATATCTGGTTCTCTGTGTTTTCTACTTCAAGTCTGTCAACTTCCAAGGAGCATTTCTCAGTGCTCACTAAACCAAATCAAGAGTTTAATAGCTCGTGGGAACCAGCTCTAGGTCTTCTACAAGCATACAAAATTTCAGAAGATTTCATTCAGCCATTTTCGAGAAATCTGCTTCGAAGTCACCTCTGGTCTATCTCTGCAACTCTCCTAAAAAGTCGGGGGTGATCATAATTTTGCTAAATCAATTTCTCTGGATGTGGTTTATCATTTCTTCTCATTCCACTTGCAAACGGTAGCTTAGTAAGGTACTTTAATACTTCCAAAACGAATTGTTTCAATTGCAAGTGTGCTGGTCACACTGAGCAAAACACTGAGCAGGTATCATTACAGAAATAGCAAGTTTTCTAGAATTTGTGAAGTGCAAAGTTGTCTGTTTTGATTTGGTCATTACACAAATCATTTGCAAAGCACATATATGCCTTCTTGGTATCATTTGAAAGCTCAAGGTGTGTACTAAGCATTTCTGGAATCAAAGGAGGGCTGGTGTGAAGCAGGTATAGCAGCACCAACTCATTTCTTGAGTGCATCCAACCATCACTCCCAACAGTGGTATCAGAGCAAAGAAGGTAAACATGGGTGATGGATTTCCTTCATTCATTGACAAATTGGACAAGAACAACTACCAAGCCTGGTCATTGAGGATGAAGACCTATCTACAAGGCAGAAGTTTATTTGGATACATATCAGGAGATGAGGAATTGCCCTCATTCAAAACTAGAGGACTACCCACAAAGGATGAACATGAGAAGCTCAACGAATGGTGTGCAAAGGATGCTCTGGCAAGGTCTTACCTTCTTAACTCTATATCTGACTTTCTTTTACCTCATGTAAGGAATTTTAAGACTTCCCAAGAGACTTGGGAAACCTTGTCAACATACTTTTCTTCAAACACAAGGGCTAGGAAGAATCAACTGTGGATTGAATTCACAACCCTTAGGAAGCAGCCCAAGCAATCAGTCTCAGAGTATGTGACAAAGATTAAAGATGTGGCAGACCAACTAGCAAGCATTGGAGAGGAGATTGAAGAGGAGCAAATAGTCAGGCAAGTAACAAATGGACTCAAGGCAGATGATAAGTGGGAAAGTTTCACCATTGCAATGGACCTCTATATGGACATGCATACCCCAGATCTCACAACACTCATGGGCCAACTATTTACACATGAAGCAAAGTTTACAAAGGCAAGAGATCAATCAAAAGGTAATAACCCCTCTGCTCTCTATACTGATAAGAAAGTTAAAGATAAAGGTAAAGGGAAGAAACAGGATGAAGAAGGCTCTACCTCCCAAGCTAATTATGCAGGGAGAGGTAGATCATCTAGAGGAAGAGGTAGAGGAGGTAAGTCAGGTAGGGGGAGACCCTACAACTCATCACAATGCAACATTTGTGGATTGTCCAATCATACCACAGATGAATGCTACAAGAACTACAAGAATCAGAGAGGAAGAGGCTACTCAAGAGGTGGATACTCTCAAGGGAGAGGCAGATTCAACCAACATCAAAGCTACAATGGATACAACAATCAATACAACAACAACTATAATCACAACCACAATGGTAACTACCAAGGTGGATTCAGAAACAGAAGAGACTACAACAACTACACAGAGGAGCAAGATGACTCCTTATTGATCATGAATATGACCTCCAAGGCAGGTACAAATGATGATCATTTATTTTACATTGACTCAGGATGTTCTAACCATGTAGCTGGCAATGTGGCATTACTTTCTGATTTGGAAGAACCCAAGGGCAAACATCAGGTACAAACAGGTGATGATACTAAACGCTCTGTTGTTAAGATTGGAAATGTGAAGACATGTGATGGAAACCAGAATCTATTGAGCAGGGTACTCTATGTACCAACCATCACCAAGAATCTAATGAGTGTTGGTCAGATTGTGGAGAAAGGTTTGCAGGTCAGATTCACACAACATGGAGCATATGTGGAGGACCCAAGACATGGATTCAGAAGGATAGCCAAAGGGGAGAAATCAGGTAGATTGTTTACTTTTGAGCTAGAAGACACCAAGAACATTGCTTTGTATAATTACAAGGATCAGACACTTTCAGAGTTAGAAATATGGCACAAGAGATTAGGGCACATAGGTGAAAGAACCCTAAAGCAAATGTGCAGGGATCAATGTGTGCTTGGGATACCTAATGTGTCCAAGCAACACATGATTTACAAGTGTGGATCATGTCAATTTGGTAAGTCTCACAGGTTACCATATTCAAGGAAAGGTTTCATGCATGAAGACTACCTAGACTTGGTACACACAGATGTTTGGGGACCTAGCAAGGACCCTTCTATTTCAGGTTCAAGGTATTATGTGTCCTTCATTGATGACTATAGCAGATGGACCATTTTATTTTTTATGAAGCATAAAGATGAAGTGTTTAATTGTTTCAAGAGATATCTTGCACTTGTTGAAAACCAAACAGGAAAAAGCTTGAAGAGGCTAAGGTCAAATGGTGGAGGAGAGTACTTCTCCAATGAGTTTGAAGATTTCTTGCAGGAAAGAGGCATCAAAAGGGAGATTACTACAAGGTACTCACCTCAACAAAATGGGGTAGCTGAAAGAAGGAATAGACTCATTGTAGAAACAGCTAGGTCTATGCTTAATGAAAAGAAGTTGCCAAATTATTTGTGGGCAGAGAGTGTATCCACTGCCACCTATCTCATAAACAGGTTGCCATCCAAATCACTTGATGGCATGACACCATATGAAGCTTGGCATGGTAAGAGACCCTCTCTGGAACATTGTAAAATCTTTGGTTGTGTAGCATATGTGCATATTCCCTCACAGGTAAGGGGAAAGCTAGACCCTAAAGCTGAAAAATGTATCTTCATTGGTTATGATTTGAACCAAAAGGGATACAGATTCTACAACCCAACAAACAAAGGCTTCAAGGTAAGCAGAGATGTCATCTTTGATGAGAATGACTCATGGTATGAGAATGAATGCAGGAAGATCAGTCTACCCTATGACATGGAAGAGGATTTCCCAAAGCTCACCAAGGAGGAATCAATTCAGAAAGAAGATTCAAGCTCAGATGATGATGATACAATAAATCTTGAGGAGTTCAAGGTTTGGAAATCCAAAGGGAAGATGAAGATGAAGCAACTAGAAGATAAACCAGAATCCTCAACTCAAGCAATGAGGAGATCTCAGAGAGAAAAGAAGAAGCCTATCAGATTTGGGTATGACACATCACTTGTAACTAAACATTCTGTATATCTTGCAAAGGACTTGTTGAATGAAGAACCAGGTACCTATGAAGAAGCAATTACCAAACCAAAATGGAAAGAAGCCATGGATGAAGAGATGGAAGCTCTCAAGGAAAGTGATACTTGGGACTTGGTACCCAAGAAAGACTCTATGAAGGTAATAGGATCCAGATGGATCTACAAACTAAAGAAGAATTCAGATGGAACAATAAATAGGTACAAAGCTAGGTTGGTAGCCAAGGGTTTTGCACAAACCCAAGGCATTGATTATGAGGAGACATTTTCTCCTGTGGCCAAGATGCCAACTATCAGAATATTGGTGAGTGTAGCTGCATCCAAGAATTGGAATATGTACCAATTAGATGTCAAGAATGCTTTCTTGAATGTATGGATATCTGAAGAAGTCTACATGTCACAACCACCTAGCTATGAAGATCCAAAAAAGATACATTATGTTTGTAAATTGAAGAAGGCTCTGTATGGTTTAAAGCAGGCACCTAGAGCATGGAATTACAGGTTGACAACCTACCTCCAAGACGAAGGATTTGTGATGAGTAAAGCAGACACTTCTCTATTCATAAAGAGAAGTAGTACAGAGGTAATCTACTTATGTGTTTATGTTGATGACATCATCATTACAGGTAATGATGTCAATGGGATTAGACACATCAAAGGACAGATGATGAAAGAATTCAAGATTAGTGATCTTGGATTATTGAAGTATTTCTTAGGTCTTGAGTTAGTCTACACCAACTCAGGTATATATATCACTCAAAAGAAGTATGTGCAGGATATGGTCAAGAAGTTTGGCTTGCAGGATGTTAAAGTATCTACTACTCCAATGGAGGTCAACCTAAAGCTAAGTGCTCATGAAGGAGAAGAAGTCCAAGACATCACAGGATACCAAAGTATGGTAGGTACTTTGAACTATGCTACCTTGACAAGAATTGACATAGCATATGGAGTTAGTGTGCTTAGTCAATTCATGCACAAACCAAGGGTACCTCACCTAGAGGCAGCAAAGAAGATCTTGAAGTATCTGAAGGGAACTCAGAGCCATGGTTTGTACTTTCCTTATACATCAGATATTGATATTAAAGTTTATTCAGATGCAGATTGGGCAGGATGCAAGGATGATAGGAGGAGCACATCAGGTTACATTTGTTTTGCAGGAGAAAAGCCTATTTCTTGGTCAGCCAAGAAGCAACCTACAGTAGCATTGTCATCCACTGAAGCAGAGTATAGAGGGCTTGCCAATGCCACTCAAGAAGCTATCTGGTTGAAGCTCTTGCATACAGAGTTAGGTCTATACACTAGACCTCCAATCATCTTTGGAGATAACACTAGCTCTCTTCACCTTGCAGCTAACCCAATATATCATGCCAGAACCAAACACATAGAGGTTCATTACCACTATGTGAGGGAGAAGTTACTTAGCAAAGGGATTCAATTGACATATGTGTCTACCAATATGCAATGTGCAGATTTACTCACTAAAGCATTGGATGGAAGCAAGTTATGCAGATTCAAATCTATGATTGGATTGCAGGAAGTAATTGAAGATTGAAGATGAAGACTTAAGCCAAAGTGTTTGGCTTGAGGGGGAGCTGTTGGTGCATTTCAAGCCTTAACACATTGGCTTGGAACCTTGGAAGATTAGCTTGGAACCATTGAAGGATATCTTCATTTGAAGCAAGGACCATAAGAACTTATGCTTATAAGTTCTTACCTTTTTACTCATTGTAAAAGTCTATATGACTTGGCATTTACATATAATCACTTTAATCACCTACCTACTTGATTGTATTCGTGGAAAAGTAGATGGCTTAGTGGAGTGAATATCTCCCTACTTTTAGTAGAGATATTCTAGGGAGCCTACATTTGAATTTCAAATTCAAATGATCACTCAACTCATATAAAAGTGGAGAGAAAAAACTCGCGGGTGTGTCACTCATTTTTTACCTCACTCCCCGAGGCATTCTACTGTTGTAACTGTGTGTGTGTTAGTGCTACTCCATAGCCTACACCACCACACCTCAATTAGCTATGCTTTTTATGCTAATGAGCTTGTATAATCATATCAATCAATAGATATATACACATTCATCATATCTGGTTCTCTGTGTTTTCTACTTCAAGTCTGTCAACTTCCAAGGAGCATTTCTCAGTGCTCACTGAACCAAATCAAGAGTTTAATAGCTCGTTGGAACCAGCTCTAGGTCTTCTACAAGCATACAAAATTTCAGAAGATTTCATTCAGCCATTTTCGAGAAATCTGCTTCGAAGTCACCTCTGGTCTATCTCTGCAACTCTCCTAAAAAGTCGGGGGTAATCATAATTTTGCTAAATCAATTTCTCTGGATGTGGTTTATCATTTCTTCTCATTCCACTTGCAAATGGTAGCTTATTAAGGTACTTTAATACTTCCAAAAGGAATTGTTTCAATTGCAAGTGTGTTGGTCACACTGAGCAAAACACTGAGCAGGTATCATTACAGAAATAACAAGTTTTCTAGAATTTGTGAAGTGCAAAGTTGTCTGTTTTGATTTGGTCATTACACAAATCATTTGCAAAGCACATATATGCCTATCATTTGAAAGCTCAAGGTGTGTACTAAGCATTTCTGGAATCAAAGGAGGGCTGGTGTGAAGCTGGTATAGCAGCACCAACTCATTTCTTGAGTGCATCCAACCATCACTCCCAACATATGTGTGTGTGTCTATGTGTATGTGTGTGTATCTATGAGTATGTATGTATTTATGTGTGTGTATGTGTCTATGTGTGTATGTGTCTGTGTGTGTGTATGTATCTAGGCATGTGCATTATGTATGCATGTAAGTATGTATGTACATTGTATGCATATGCATGTGCATTATGTATGCATATGTATGCATGTATGTGTTTATGTGTGTATGTCTCTCTATGTGTGTGTGTATGCATATATGTGTGTGTATGTGTGTGTATATGTGTCTGTATGTGTGTATGCATGTGTATGTGTGTGTATGCATGTGTATGTGTGTGTATGCATGTGTATGTGTGTATGTGTGCATGTGTGTGTGTATATGTGTGTGTATATGTGTGTGTCTATGTGTATGTGTGTGTATCTATGAGTGTGTATGTGTGTATGTGTCTATGTGTGTGTATGTGTTTATGTGTGTATGTGTATGCATGTATGTATGCATATGCATGTGTATGCATGTGTATGCATGTGTATGCATGTGTATGCATGTGTATGCATGTGTATGCATGTGTATGTGTGTGTGCATCATTATGTGTGTATGTGTGTATGTGTGTATGTGTGTATGTGTTTGTGTATATGTGTGTGTATGTGTGTGTGTCTATGTGTATGTGTCGCTACGCGTCTATGAGTGTGTATGTGTTTATGCGTGTGTATGTGTCTATGTGTGTGTATGTGCATATGCATTATGTATGCATATGTATGCATGTATGTGTATGTGTGTGTATGTCTCTCTATGTGTGTGTGTGTATGCATATATGTGTGTGTATGTGTGTATGTGTGTATGTGTGTGTGTATATGTGTGTCTATGTGTGTATGCAAGTGTATGTGTGTGAATGCATCATTATTTATGTATGTGTGTATGTGTGTATGTGTGTATGTGTGTGTGTATATGTGTGTGTATGTGTGTGCGCGTCTGTGTGTATGTGTGTGTCTATGAGTGTGTATGTTTGGATGTGTGTGTGTATGAATGTGTGTCTATGAGTGTGTATGTTTGGATGTGTAAGTGTATATGTGTGTCTATGTGTGTATGCATGTGTAGCATGTGTATGTGTGTGAATGCATCATTATGTGTGTCTATGAGTGTGTATGTATATGTGTGTGTATATGTGTGTCTATGTGTGTGTGTATATGTGTGTCTATGTGTGTATGCATGTGTATGTGTGTGAATGCATCATTATGTGTGTATGTGTCTATGTGTATGTGTGTGTATGTGTGTGCGCGTCTATGTGTATGTGTGTGTGTCTATGAGTGTGTATGTGTTTATGTGTGTGTATGTGTCTATGTGTGTATGTATGCATATGTGTGTATGTGTGTGTATGCATTATGTATGCATATATGTGTGTATGCATTACGTATGTGTATGTATGCATATGCATTATGTATGTGTATGTATGCATGTGAATTATGCATGCATATGTGTGTGTATGCATGTAAGTATGTATGTATGTACGCATATGCATATG
Organism: Ceratopteris richardii; assembly: GCA_020310875.1. Taxonomy (NCBI): domain Eukaryota; kingdom Viridiplantae; phylum Streptophyta; class Polypodiopsida; order Polypodiales; family Pteridaceae; genus Ceratopteris; species Ceratopteris richardii. Next base: position 33,562,079 of record CM035422.1, read on the forward strand.
CATTATGTATGCATATGTGTGTGTATGCATGTAAGTATGTATGGATGTATGCATATGCATATGCATTATGTATGCATGTATGTGTATGTGTGTGCATGTCTCTCTCTATGTGTGTGTATGCATATATGTGTGTGTATGTGTGTATGTGTGTGTGTATGTGTGTGTGTATGTGTGTGTATGTGTGTGTATATGTATGTGTATATGTGTGTGCATGTGTATGCATTATGTCTGCATGTGTGTATGAAACCTTATTTGTGTATGTGTGTATATGTGTGTGTATTTGTGTGTATGTGTGTGTGTGTGTCTATGTGTATGTGTGTGTGTGTCTATGTGTGTATACGTGTGTGTGTACATATGTATGTGTGTGTAAGTGTGTGTGTGCGCATACCTGCTTGCTGTTAGTTTGTGCGGCCATCTCTCTCTCTCTTGCATGCTCTCTCTCTCTCTCACTCTCTCTCTCTCGGTCTCTTCTTGCTCGCGTCCAAGTCCTGGCACAAATGTGGTGGGAGAAATCAAATTTTTTTTTACATTCTAGAGCGTCGCATATGCGACACTCTGCAATTTGCCAACGTCGCTCACACCGTTGCTAGGCAGCGATGAAATTAGCGACACTCTTTAATTAGCGTCGCATAAGCGACGCTAGCATCGCTTATGTGACGAAGGTCGGGGAAAAAAAATTTGAAATTTTTACCATCTTATGCGACAACCTCGTCGCATAAGCGACGGTTCTCCTTTTTTTCCCATTCGGGGGCATCGCTACGCCCCCCTTTTTCTTGTAGTGTGATAAATCGTCTGTGTGATATAAATCTTTTGATCTTTATCTTGTTCACTCCATTTCAACATGATAGAGTGTCCAAACTGGATGGAGCAAGGTTGTCGTATGTGTGCACACATTGCTTTGCCAGCCGCATCCATCACCGGAGCTCCACCTCAGATACTATACACCTTGGAGTCATCATGGACATGAGCACCCCAAGGTGTACGTGGTGTTCCACGTGGTGTACTGCATGGTGTACCTACATCTGAGGTACTCATCCTAGGAGTAGAAGCGGGCGACACAACCGCACTGCCTCCACAACAGCCACCTCCTCCGCCTCCAGACCTACATGTAGATCCACTCCTAGAACCTCCTGCTCTAGAGCGTGACCTCGATCTACGAGATGGGCCAGAACGTGTATCGTGCTGAGGTGTCGGACCCACATGTCTACTAGTAGACCGAGTAGGACATGGCTGAAAAGAGGGTCATGGTGGAGTCACAAAGCTAGGAGACATACCTCCTACGGGAGTAGCACCACCCCCAAGAGTGACACTGGCAGGAGTGACATAGATGGGAGTGACACCGGCGGGAGTGAGGCCAGCGGGAGTGAGGCCAACAGGAGTAAGGCCGCCAGGAGTGAGGCCGGGAGGAGTGCTACCACGAGTGATCCAATACAGTGATGCAGCGGCCATATATGCGGGAGGAACTTGAGAGATTACCTCCAAAAACTGCTCCTCTATCATGGAATGTGGAGTGACTGGAGGATTGTCTCCCATCGTGCTCTGTAATAAAAGAACTCAAATAGTTAGTATGCGATAATAAAATTAATATAGAGAATAAAAAAAAAAACAAAAATTAGTATGTACAAGTGTTTTATTCAAAAGTCCTCTAGTCTAGCATCCTCTTGAAGATCCGATGCACTGAGAATATCTATCTCTATATTGATGGCTTCTAAATCGCTTGCTATGCTGGTTTCTTCCCGATCATCATCTTTTGCTTCATCTTCTCGAACAATGACCTCTTCTTCAATGACCTCCTCTTCTCGAACAATGATCTCTTCCTCCTCGACTATCAAATGAATCTCTGAGTCCACTAGAGATGGACTTTCTTCTACATCTATGTTCTCAAAAATTTGTCTACTACGTGGAGCGACTTGTAAAAAAAATAGCCACTCTAGTTCTTTTGAATCTAGTATAAAAACAACTTTCTCATAGTGCTCGGGAAGTGCAAATGTATCCCTTTCATCTGTGCATAATCTTGTGGAGTCGACTTCAAGCAAACCGCTTTTATCCTGTCTCACTATTGTGTTTCTTCCAGAGGTGACTACTTTGAACCATCTCACATAAAAAACAAAGTAATCAAACTTTCTGAAAGATAGTTTCAAGATGTCTTGAATCACACCACAATAATCTAGCTTGCCTTCTAGAGAATTATCATCTCTTGCACTCACTCTACTTTTTTGCAAAAAAATCACCATCACTCCACTATCAAAAGTAGACCTATTTTGATCGATTCGTGCAATTCAAAGTGTTGTCCATGAGACCATAGTGCACCGTATTTAATATACTCCCAATCACATCCTTTTGCGAGTTCTTCTTCTTCTTTAGAGATATCTTCACCCGCTGCCTTTGCTTGTTAAACCGCTGTATCTAGCCATCTGCTCGTTCGAAAATATGGAAGAGGTCGAAGACTTTCTGGAAGAGGCAAAAATCGAGTGAAATGATTTCTTCGAAGCTAAGCTCTTTCCTTTGCGTTAGTTTCCTTGGAAAGCTCATACCTTTCTAAGCACTTCTGCATAGGCTTAGAGTTAACTATGCAAAACTTCGTTGCCTTCTCTCTGAAAGTTGCATCCATTTTTCTTTGCAATCCCTTACCTTGTGGTTCATTGCCTACGAGACGAACATCATCATCGCTCCATAAGCGAGGCATTTCGGGATCTGACATACGTAGAAACTCAGTTATGAATACAAGAGATTCTTGTACAAGCTATCCCTCTACCATGCTACCCTTTGGACGTGCTCTCTATCAAACAAACCCTTTTAATGTCTTCATAAAGCGCTCTAAGATGAACATCCATCGACTATGGACAGTTCCTGCTATTGCAACTTCATCTACCACATGAACCAGTAAATGAAGTTGAATAGTGAGAATACTTGTGGGAAAGTATTTCTCTACCATACAAACATCCTCGATAGCATTGAGTTTCACACTCTCTATGCTATCTCTATTTATCTCTTTAGAAGATATCCACCGTACGAATGAACTAATTTTATAAATGGTTCTTTGTACATCCTCTGAAAGACAATCTTTTAGGGCTACAGAGAGCACAAACTATAAAAACTTGTGCCAATCATGAGACTTGAGTCCTGCAAGATCCTCATTTCGTGTGAAAGCAGTCTTTAGACACCTCATGCATCCAGTAGGTGTTTGAAACTCTGAAATTGTTTTCTTCACTTGTTGCTCTTCCATCCTATGAAGCACCCAAGGAGCTCTTGGTAACGATACTGTTCCGTTGGGCTTAGTAATTGCCCACAACTCTCGCATACAACCTCGCTCTTCTAAGTCATTCCCTTGTGCTTTGCTTTCTTTCTTTCCACTTACCTGAACAATTCAGTGACACTAGTATCTAACCATCCATAAATGGATTGCAGATTGAGCATCGCGAGTGACACACTTAATACAGATATCTTTGCTCCATTATAAAGTGATAAACGAGCTAGTCTTCGCATGTTTTTGTATTCTTCATCGACTTCTGATCGTGGAATTTCTGTTGTGTCCATGAAACTCTCGACACCTTCTCCACCATCATGATCTTCGTCCATGTCATAAAATGCTTCAAGCATCTCTTCCATATGTTCATTCTGTATAATATTATTAGTACTTGCTTGTACGTCTAAGTACCTTTTTGCTCTCTTTTGTCCATGAAAGGTTACCGATGCAATGTCGTTTGGGTCCATCTTCTCACCTGGGGGACCATGCGAATGATAGCATAGGTTTTCTAGTCGCCTCCTATCAAAGGATCCATACTCTCTAACATGTGCAGTACAAATCCATCGTTTCTGATAAATTTGATACTTGCACTGTGTGCAAGGACATGCCATTCTCTCTTTAGGATCCAAAGAAGCCATCTGCTACAATCTAGACATTTTAGAACATTTGTTTTTTTATTAAACCTAAAAATCATACTCTTAAAGACTTAAACCTGAAATACTAAACCTAAATACTTAAATACCTAAAAAAACTTAAAACCCTAATTATAAAACCCTAATCTATATAACTATCCTATTTTATCTATATATTCAGATTTTTTCTTAATTAATCCTATTATATATATATATATATATTTATTTATTTATTCAGATTTTTTTCCTCTTAATTGAGTTATATGTATGCCTAAACCCTAAAACCCTAACTTTAAAGATCTAGACCTAAATTATGTATATTTCTATACACATGTGTATATACATGTATATATGTATTATATGTGTATGTGTATGTGTGTATATATGTTATGTAGGTGTTAAAACCCTAAAACCCTAATCAAAATGACCTAGACCTAAAACATGTATATATATGTATTTATATATTTAATTTTATATATTTAATTATCTATATTTAATTAAAACCCTAATCTTAAAAATCTAGACCTAAAATATGTATATTTTTGTATGCATGTGTATCTACATGTATATATGTATTATATGTGTATGTGTATGTGTGTATATATGTTATGTAGGTGTTAAAACCCTAAAACCCTAATCTTAAATATTTAGACCTAAAATATGTATATTTCTGTATGCATGTGTATCTACATTTATGTATGTATTATATGTATATGTGTGTTTGTGTATATATGTTATGTAGGTATTAAAACTCTAAAACCCTAATAAAAAAGACTTAGACTTAAATTTGAAATACTAAAACCTAAATACTTAAACACCTATAAAAATCTAAACCCCTAATCCTTAAACCCTAATCATATTTTATATATATATTTATTTATATATTCAGATTTTTTTCTTATTTTTCTCTATATTTTTTCTTAATATAAATATAATTGAGTTATATGTATGCCTAAACCCTAAAACCCTAATCTTAAAGATCAAGACCTAAAATATGTATATTTTTGTATGCATGTGTATCTACATGTATATATGTATTTTATGTGTATATGTATGTGTGTATATATGTTATGTAGGTGTTAAAACCCTAAAACCCTAATGTTAAAGATTTAAACCTAAAATATGTATATTTTTGTATGCATGTGTATCTACATGTATGTATGTATTATATGTATATGTGTGTTTGCGTATATATGTTATATATGTATTAAAGCCCTAAAACCCTAATAAAAAAGACTTAGACTTAAATCTAAATTCTCAAACCTAAATACTTAAACACCTATAAAAATCTAAACCCCTAATCCTAAAACCCTAATCATATTTTATATATATATATATATATTTATTTATATATTCAGATTTTTTTTCTTATTTATCTCTATATTTTTTCTTAATATAAATATAATTGAGTTATATGTATGCCTAAACCCTAAAACCCTAATCTTAAATATCTAGACCTAAAATATCTATATTTTTGTATGCATGTGTATCTACATGTATATATGTATTATATGTGTATGTGTATGTGTGTATATATGTTATGTAGGTGTTAAAACCCTAAAGCCCTAATCTTAAAGATTTAAACCTAAAATATGTATATTTTGTATGCATGTGTATCTACATGTCTGTATGTATTATATATGTATGTGTGTTTGTGTATATATGTTATGTAGGTATTAAAACCCTAAAACCCTAATCAGAAAGACTTAGACTTAAATCTGAAATACTAAGACCTAAATACTTAAACACCTATAAAAATCTAAACCCCTAATCATATTATGTATATATTTTTATTTATATGTTTATATTTGTTTCTTATTTTTCTCTATATTTTTTCTTAATATAAATATAATTGAGTTATATGTATGCCTAAACCTTAAAACCCTAATCTTAAATATCTAGACCTAAAATATGTATATTTCTGTATACATGTGTATATACATGTATATATATCTATATATATATATATATATATATATATATATATATATATATATATATATATATATATATATATATATATATATATATATATATATATTATATGTGTATGTGTATGTATGTGTAAACAGCCTAAAAATCCTAAAACACTAGCTTATGTGTGTGTATATATGTGCATGTGTGTATGTATGTGTGTGTGTGAATGTATGCATGTGTGTATATGTGTATGTGTGTCTATGTATGCATGTGTGAGTATATGAGTATGTATGTACATATGTGTGTGTATGTATGCATGTGTGTACATGTGTGTGTGTGTGTATGTATACATGCATGTGTGTATATGTGTGTATGTATGCATGTGTGTATATATGTGTGTGTATGTATGCATGTGTACATGTGTGTGTGTATGTATGCATGTGTGTACATGTGTGTTTGTATGTATACATGCATGTGTGTATATGTGTGTATGTATGCATGTGTATATATATGTGTGTGTGTATGTATGCATGTGTACATGTGTGTGTGTATGTATGCATGTGTGTACATGTGCGTGTATGTCTATGTGTGTGTATGTATGCATGCATTTGTGTGTATGTATGTGTGTATGCATGTGTGTGTCTATGTATGTGTGTATGCATGTGTGTGTGTATGTATGCATGTGTGTATATGTGTATATGTGTGTATGCATGCATGTGTGTATGTATGCATGCATGTGTGTATATGTGTGTATATATATGTGTGTGTGTATGTATGTATGTGTGTATATGTGTGTGTGTATGTGTATGTATGCATATGTGTATATATGTGTGTATGTATGTGTGTATGCATGTATGTGTATGTATGCATGTGTGTAAATTTGTATGTATGTGTATGCATGCATGTGTGTATATGTGTGTGTATGTAAGCATGCATGTGTGTATAGGTGTGTGTATGTAAGCATGCATGTGTGTACATGTATGTGTGTATGTATGCATGTGTAAATGTGTAAATGTGTGTGTATGTGTATGTGTATGTATGCTCTATTTTCCTATCTCTATCTTCCTTTCTTTCATTATTCTTTATCTCTCACTTTCTCTCTCTCTCTCTCTCTCTCTCTCTCTCTCTTTCTCTCTCTCTCTCTCTTCTCTCTCTCTTTCTCCATCTCTCTCTCTCTCTTTCTCTCTCTCTCTCTCTCTCTCTCTCTCTCTCTCTCTCTCTTCTCTCTCTCTTTCTCTCTCACTCTCTCTCTCATCTATATCTCCTTCTCTCTCTCTATCAATAGAGAATAAAACAATCACTTACAAGTATGTCCCTCTTTTGGATCATTGTTGTCAAAGCGTAATGTATGTCGCCTATTGTCCAATTCCAAACAATCGATGCCAAAGAACTTCTGCAAAATCAAAGAAAAGAGAAATTATAAAACCTAAAGCATAGAGAAACACAAATGCTAACAGTACGCGCAACACTTACCAAGATGTGAGATCTAAGCTGAGAGAGAGAGTGTGTGTGTAGAGAGAGAGATCTGTGTGTGCCTATGTGTGCACAAGACAATGCAAGTCGCAATTTGTTTCGCGCGTGCAAGTTCGACAAAAGACCAACAATACTCAAACATGCACAAAAATGTGAAGTTTTGCTCTTGGGTTCACGGTATGTTTAAAACTCGGCGTCGGTATATGCGTCAGTAACTTCCAGTAAATTACCGATGCTCATACCGATGCATATACCGATGCATATACCGACGCAAATACCGATGACTACGGGCCACACCGACGATCCATTTAAAACGGTCATACCAACGGTCGCTTGACCGTCAGTATCTCTAAGTGAAATTTTCCAGCGCCCATACCGATGCCGAGTGTGACCGTCGGTATATGCAGCGTCGGTATGCCCCTCATATGTTGTAGTGTGATTTCTAAAAACTCTAAGGGTAGAGGTGAATAGCCAAAGGCAGAAAAGAGGGAATGCTATTCACATTGGATGTGAAGCTAATTTTCAACCAGAGTACTTACTTCACATATGGAAGCCAAAAGGTAGTAGAATTACCTATGGCACAAAAGTTGTGAGCATACCAATACTCGGAAATTTAGGAATATGGAAAGGAAAAATTAGTGCTAGGGCTACCAAACCCTTATAATTACAATCTTAAACATTTGTGGAGGATTTTTAAATGGATAAGTAGACTAGGTCTCCTTTCAATAAGAGAAATTGTGGGAGATATCAACCACCTGATCTAGTACATACAAATGTTTGGCAACCAAGAAGGGAGAATGTGATTGGAGGTAATAGGTACTTTGTAACTCTCATTGATAAGGATGGCTTGGTTTTATTATATCAATCATAATTCACATGTCTTTTAATACTTCAAGAACTTCAAAGCTATTGTAGAAAACAAATGTGATAATTGTAGCAAGTGTTTAAGGTAACATGGAGGGGGAGAATATTTCCCGGATACATTCTCTAATTTCTTGGATTCAAATGGCATCAAGAGACAATTCACATGTATGTAGAAACCAGATTAAAATGGTGTAGAAAAGGAACAATATGTACATTCCAAAATTTGATAGGGATACGATGAAGGAAATGGGAATGCCTAATTGCTATTGGGTTGATGCAACAAGCACTGCAATATACATCATGAATAGAAATCCAACATCAGATACACTTGCTCCAACACCATATGAATCTTTGCACAATAGGAAACCCGATGTTTTACACTTGATATTATTTGGATGTACATGCTATGTATTGATTCCAAGTGATTTCAGGAGAAAAAGGGATGATAGATAAGAGAGATGTGTGTCTATAGGGTATGCAGGTGAACAAAAGGGTTATATATTCTATAAACCTAAAACAAATGAGCAAAATTTACCAAGGAATTTCAAATTTGATGACCCTTATCTTGGTATTCTTCAAATGTATCTTTGTAGGCAAATGAAGATGAGTGAAGAACTAGAAAGAAAAGTCCTTAATGGACAAAAGGATTCAAGTAATCACTCACCGTGGGATGGAGAGATTCCTAAATCAAGTCAACTAAGTGATACAATGAAAAAGGTCAAGGATAAAATCATAGAGATAGATGAAGATGAAGGTTTATGCATTGAGCTCAATGCTCACCATCACGCAAAGAAGGATGAGAGCTCTGAGGTCAACAATAGATATCCAAATCAATCGAATAGTGAGATAAGAAGGTCTTATAGGGTAAGCTATCCAATTGAAATACCTACCTATGACTCATTCATGGCTACACACAATGCATATATGAGCAATATTTTTTAAGAGCCCACATGCCTTGAAGAATAAAAAACATGTACGCAATGGGAAGAGGGTTCATTATGAAGTAGGAGATTAAAACTTTGGATGGTAATCATGGGGACTCTAGTGCAAAGGATGAATGATATGAAAGTAATTTGAAACAAGTAGGTATATAAGGTAAAGAAGCACTGAGATGGTAGCATTGCTATGTATGAAGCTAGGCTTGTAGTTAAAGGCCTTTCTCAAAAATATGGAGTAGATTAAATGAACACCATCAAAATCATCATTGCAACTCCAACAAGCAAGCATTAGAAGATGTTTCAAGTTGATGTAAACAATGATTTTTTGAATGAAGATCTAGAGGAGGTAGTATACATGGAGCAACCATTAGGGTTTTAAGATAAGATCATAGATGATTATGTCTGCAAGTTGATTAACAAACTCAAGTATGTGCAACCAGACTTAACTCAAGTGACACATCAGTTCACTTTTTAATAAATTCTACAACAATTTTTCCATGAATGTTTTAGGTCAAGATGCCATCTAACTTGATGGATAAATGGGATTTTTGAAGGCATGATTTGAGTTCAAATTGTACGTCCTGTCTGTTGTGAAAGACCACCAGTACAACATGCCACATTATATCATATGTCTCTCACATTAGAATGGAGTGAACCATTAGTGACATACTTGAGGATGAAAACATTCCCTCAAGGAATGACTTTAGCATGACAACAAAGTCTAGAGCAGGAAGCTCAAGAATACTCACTTATTGGCAATAACTTATATAAAAGTGGAAGAGACAGATATGTTAATCTAAATTGTTAATCTAGTGTTATCAGTTCTGGAGGTGGGTTCCTGGGATGGTCAGGGGTCTATAATATAGAGGCCCTTTATGTGTTTTTGGAGTCACTTCATTACTTTCTGGAAATTACATCAAACTTAACTACCAATCTCCAGCACATAACAACTTATAACAATTACCATATCCACATGCGCAGAACTTTCTACTGTTCACTTAGCATCACTGTTATACTCCCAATTCATCAATAAGACAATCAAATATTAACAGAGTACCTCAGTTAAATAAATACCAAACAATGATAATATAGAGGGCACCACAATGTAACAAACTTGTGATAGAATCAAACTACCAGTAGGTCTCATAGATGAACAGTCCGACGACGCATCTGTTGCTTGCTTCCAATCACTTCTCTATTAATAGAAAAGAGTTACAACGTTTGCGCGACACCCTTTCGGTGCGCATCTGTTCCTAATTACAATTCTACTAAATAGAAGGATATTCGTTTCCGACGGCTTGACACTGGCACGCACGGTGGACTCGAACCTAGCAGGTAAAGTTACAAGGCTAAGAGTCATCAATGATTCCTTGTATGTACATGGTTCTGGCTAATTTAAATGTGTAGTATATTTTCTACTTTAAAGATTCTAACATATCTTGCAAAATTGCGGTTCTACAAGGTGTGCATCTGTCTACATAGAGCTGGAAGGGATGACTTGGGATAACAAAATATCAGCCTGATTTGGCAAAAATGCTTCTTGCAGATAGAAGTCATTGGCCAACACAGCATCACGTCCTAACTATGATTCTTCAATCTGTTCATCAATTCGGGAGATTTGATCCTACTGTATACCTAGTTGATTTTGCTGGCATTCTAATTCTTGGGATTGGAACTGCATGGTTCTGAAGAAATCTTGTCTTTCTTTCTGAATACCTTCAATATATTTCTTCAGTTTGATGGTTCGTCCAACTTCATCTTCCGGTGTCTGGCTTTTATGGAAGAGTTCTTTAGTCACCCTCTTCAGCTCTGTCTCTACTTGTAATGCTTTCTCTGCCAACACGTGACAATCGTGCTCGACTGTAAAGAATTGACTTTGAGTCGTATCTAATAGGTTTCCTAGAGCGTGCAGAGCATCCTCCTTATCGGTTACTCCTTGTTTGAGTTGAATGATCTTAGCATCCCGAGCTGCTATGATGGCATCCTTTTCGGTCAATTGTCCCTGTAAAGTCATAATCTGCTCCTGTAGTAAACTTGCATCTGCTTTGGTAGCTAATACCTCTTCCTGGAGGGGTGCGATATTTGCTTCCAGTATATCAACTTTGGATTGGTACTCGATACGGATGAACTGGTGGGCATCGTGTATTTGGTGAGGGAGTTGCTTTGGGTGTGTATAAGGAAGTCCCCAATTTGGGCTAATTGAGTGAAAGAGTCAGGTAGGATAGAGGTAGAAATGAGTTTAAAAGGATTAACAGATACAATTGCGAAAGAGGAAGGGGAAGAATAATCGAGAGAGGAAGGAATAGGTCGGGAATGGCAAATGGCTACCAAATGATGAGGCGAAGGAGGAGGGCTAGGAGGCAAGGGCACTTTGGATGGGGAAAGAGGAGATGGTGTAGCTTTTGGTGAAGAAGGAGGGATAGGGGGGGGTTACCGTAATGAGTTGAGCATCCGAGTAAACCAGCAATTCCTCGGTTTGTGTTTGCTCCTTGAGATTCACAGCGTCCATGACTGGGTCAGGTATTTTCTTAGTAGAGGGGGTCTACTACTGAACAACCATATCGAAGGGTTGAACATCTTCCATAACCATGTCTATAGTAGCTTGATCCTTAGGAGAAGGTGGCGTGGAAAGGATGGGTGCAGAAGAGGTGGTGTCCAATAGATTAATGGTTGATGATTTTTGTGCTTGACTCTGCGAGGGGCTGAGTTTCCTACGCTTGCCGCGAAAGAACTATAGGCGATCATCATTGTCTTCAACCTCCGTAACCTGTGCGGATTCTTTGTGGAACAAGAGAGTATGCATCAGAGGAGGCAGCACAAGTTGAACCGCCGAAAGAAGGAAGGAAAGAAGATGGGAGAGTCTAGTTTGAGGGATATCATCCTTCCCGAGCTATCAAGAAATCACGTGACATTCCTGGTGAATGCATCGGAAGAATAACAACGACCAGTTAACTACTTCGTAGGCAGCGATGTCGATCATAGAGTAGAATGGATGAGAAATGCCAAACGTGCATTTATGAAGGTTGAGTGCAGCCACCAGAAATTGTAGGTTGGAACACTCCAATTCAGGGCGACAAAGGATTGCAAATTCATTAGATGACTAGCACAGGAAGAGTTGCTTCATGATCGTCATTGGCAAGAGGGGAACATCTACACTGCCCTCTTGAGGGAGATGGAATCCCTCGGCTACGGTGTTCAAGGTCACTACGACGCGTGGGTTGAGGCATGTAATCGGCCAACAGGTCTTTGTCTGGGGAATGTCGGCTATAGCAGAGATTATTTGAGCAAAAAAATGAGTGACATTTGACCGAATGCCATGGCAATTCGACGAACACCAATAGCCCACGTGCTTGTAGAAACTCGCTCAACTCGGGAGCTAGGCCAACACGAAATGTGGTGATGTTTGCTAGAGCTTCCATAGCGAGCAACAGAAAGAGAATGCAAAAGATAGCAAGGAAAACATAGAGTGCAAGTGCACAATAGCGGAAAAGAGGCTGAAGAAGTTGATTAAGTAAAAACAGCGCATGGAAGCGCAGGTAGAAAATGAAATCATCACCAGTGGTTGGGAACATGCATGCATCATGATGACATTCATGTATTAACAAAATCCCAAATGTGTAGTGTGGTGACTAATCATGGTTATGTGATAAAACGGGAATTTTATGGTCAGATGGTGAACCGGATTGCGCGTAATGGACAGAGATGTCAGGCGAAAAAACCAACATAAACCGGATGAATAATAAAAAATACGAACAAGTAATTAAGATGAAGAAGGCGTGTCATAATATGGATGAAGTTTTGACCCATTGATGGGTTTATGAAGAAGACTACCATTTAAAGTGGATAACCAAAAAGTAGCAAGTCCAACCTGATCTGCAATACAATAAGGACCAAACCACCGAAGCTTGAACTTGCCCGCTGAATGATTAGACTTACCATTATAGAACATAACTAATTGTTCTTTGGTAAGATTCTGGAGAAATCGATCATGTGTCTTAGCTTGCCTCAGTTACAGTTCTTGTAGCATCAGAAAACTTTCAAGTCCTTGTTCGTCCACGGACTGCAACACATCCAACCGGAAAGGAAAGGACTCTTCTGGTAATAGCTTATGATCCAATGCCACCCTTAGACTAGGTACCACCAAATCCATGGGTGCGATGGCCTCCAGACCATATGCCAATTTAAAAGACGTAACTTTGTAATTTTTAATTTACAAAGTTGTTGTAGCAACTTTGTAAGTAGTACGGTAAGCCCATAGGACCAAAGGAAGGAATTGATCCCAACGCTGGGGACATTCCAACACAAGTTTCTTTAGCATGTTAAGAAGGGTTTTATTGGTACTTTCACTAAGTCCATTGGTGCAAGGATAATACGGGGAGCTAAATTTATGGACAACCTTCAGGGTGTGGGTAAGCGCTTGCATTAAGGAATTAGCAAAATGTGTGCCTTGATCTGAAATAATCTCCAAGGGAAGACTGGAGTGAGGAAAAACATTAGTAATCAAACATTTGACCACCACCGACGTAGTTGCGGAGTGTAAAGCTCAGGCTTCAGCCCATGGAGTAGCATCATGAGTACAAGTAAGTATATACTGATGTTTAGTAACTGTAGCAGGAGGTGTAAGGGTCCAATGAAATCCAAGCCCGACTTTTGAAAAGGCTCAAGGGGAAAGACATGCTGCAGTGGGAAACGATGTCGTTGTAAAGGCTTCCCCGATCCTTGGCAAGCATCACACTGTTTGACATAAGCACCAATATCACGCTGCATAGTGGGCCACCATAAACCACTTTGTAGAACTTTACAGTTAGTAAGATCTACCGCAAAATGACCACCAAAAGGAGTAGAATGGGCCATGTCAATAAGCGAAGGAACTTCATGTGGAGGGATACAACGTAAGAGCACACCAGATGGATTCATGTAATACAACTGTCCTAGAATGATCCAAAATCATCGACTATACATCACCAGCTTATGACAAGCAGAAGTAGAAGTATTAGATGGGGAGCTTCCACTAGTGAGAAAGATCATAAGATTATCATAATACGAAGGTGCCACAGGGAGCTCCTGAAAATTATCCTGTACCAAATCAGTGGTGTAGATAGCAGGGGTAGTATCATCAATTCCATCGGGAAGTTCACCGGAATCAAGCCGAGATAAGAAATCAGCAAGGGCATGTGCTGACCCTGGATGATGTACAACCTCATAATCAAATTTTTGCAACAATAGCACCCACCTGGCTAATCTACCCCCTAAATGTTGCTGGCCGACAAGATAAACCATAGTAGCATGATCCACATGAAAGGTAAATGGTCATCCTAGTAAATAGTGTCAATATTTCTTCATCGAATAAACCAATCCCAGACATTCGTGCTCAATGAGGGAATAATTCCGTTCAGTAGCAACTAATCATCGACTAGCATAATAAATAGGGTAGAACCACTTATCTTTCTGTTGCATGAGCACACTACCGATTGCGATGTCCGATGCATCCACAAAAACATGGAATGGAAGCTACCAGTTTGGTGCTTGCAGAATAGGAGCCTAGGTTAAGAGTGTTTTTAGTCGCTCAAATGCAATTTGGCACTCTCAGTCCACACAAACTGTCAAGGATTACTAGTAATGAACTGATTCAAGGGTATAGCTACATGTGCGAGCCACCAAAGATGCCATCCATGCGAGCGTATCTATCCAAGGAATTACATAACCTCCTTTGGTTTCGTAGGGGCAGGTGCATTCAACACGACTTCCACTTTATTAGGGTCTGCTTGAATGCCTTGCTGCAAAATGATATGACCAAGCAATTTGCCACAAGAAACTAAAAAAGATCGACTATAGCCATGATTCTCAAGCGGATGTGCAAAATGACGAACAAGAGTAGCAAACCGAAGCTCAAGGTGACACAAGTACCCATGAAGATGACACGTTTGAAGCTGTCGCCTACAGTTTGGCAATCCAAAAATTATATCACACTATCCAGGCATTCTGGGCACACAGAAAATTATCAGAAGTAGAGAGTCAAGCAATTCTAGACCAAGAACTCGATACTAGAGGTTTCGAAGAAGCTTTCATTCAAGGCTTGAAGGAATTAGTTAAATCAATTGGAACCAATGAAGCACTATGTTATTTGCAGAGGAAACAACTACCAAAGTTTGACCCACGATGCATCCGTTTATTATCCAAGCCAGGTTAGTATATTTGCATACCAACAGATGACCCCATCCTCGCACCATGCCAGGGAAGCTCGACTTATTTCGGAAGCCCAACTTGAAGAAGTAACCATAGTCATAGACTCCCCGCCTCATCCTTCCACTGTAACTCCCACTACCTTTGTTGAAGTACCCACCACACCACGTGCTCCTCTTTCACCTCCTACCCCTCTAGCTACCCTTGTACACCCCACCTCTCCTAGATTAAACACAATTATCGCAAGTACTGTAGTAGAAGCCCTCATTGTCTCAACCCCAAAAACTCTTCCCGTAACCCTCCAACCTATCCTTCCCCCTTTCACTACTACTATTCTGACAAATCCATTTCTCACTCCATCCTTTCCTTCTTTTCCCATCCCTTCATGACCTATATTCCCATTTCCCCGTCCAATGACCTTCTCACCCATCTCACCTCCCATCCCAACTATCTTTTCTTTATCCTTCCCTCTCCACCAAGCCATACACAACACCCAATTTGTAATTTATTCCTCCACCTTTGTAGATCTTGTATTCACACCCACTCACACACCCAATATCACACCACTCTTCATAGTCACTGCACTCGATACCACATCTAGTGACATGGACATTTCACCACGCACCGCACCATCACTCACCTCATCTATTTCACCACCCTATTTAGACACATCGCATCTTCTCCATGGTCACCATTGCATCCACCTTCCAACCCCCCTTTCCCCTTCTCCTTACATCCACACCCACACCTATAGCATCTTCACTCCCCACACCATTACTATTGTCACCCACGATCGACACCGATGTCTGCAAGATGTTTTCTTGCATGACACAAGTTGGAGATGAATTTGCATCTTTGGAGACTAGCTACCACACACTACAACAAACAACTAAAGATCTATAGGTGCAATTAAACTCTTTGACCATCAATAATGCCTCCCTTAATGCGCGCTATCAAGAGCTAGGTGAGGCCTACCATTCCCTCTAACTAGAAAGCGAACAAAAGATGAAGGAAGCCATTATCGATATTGACAACCTATTACAGGCTCAAACAATTAGAAATGCTGCTCTCACTCGAAATATGGGACTGCTACAATGCCACCTTGCAATGGCTAAGGAAGAGAACCAAGGACTACAAGAAGAGAATAGAGAAAATCTTGAAGCAGCTTTGGATCGATCGGATGAACCCCTGAGTCCTAGCCGCTTTAAAGCAATACCCTCTGAATCTATGCAGATATTATTAGAAGATCATGCACGACTCTTAGAGGATTATGAAAACATGAATGAAGCATATCAAAAGCTACAAAATGACCATGAATTGCTACCATTTCGAACACCTGCACAACAACCAACACCAGCTCCTCAAGTCACACCTCTAGAGATAATAGAGGAACTCAATACTTTACGCGCCCAGGTACTAAATCTTCAAGCACAGATTGCTACTTACTCCGAGCCTCCCAAGCCACATTCCCCACCTAAACTCCCGGCTGATGAAGAAACTGTGTCTATCCTAGTGGAGGAAACTCATGAAGAGGCCTATGAACCACAACCCATCCGAGGCAAAGGTGTCATGGCCGAAGGCCAAGACACTTTTTAACTCCCTACACCTACATGGATGAGGCACAACTACATGCCATGGCTATGATTGAGGAACGCATCTTACAATCACCTTATTTCGCTCCATATCAATTGGTGATTGAAAAGGATACAAGTAAGAAACCTTCCCATGCCATTCAATTCGAGCCTAACGACCTACCATTGGAAGCACAAAAAGGTAAAATCATTCAATCAAATTGGCGCCAAGAGTTACTACAAGCATATTCGGAGATGATGCACACATGGGTCAAGGCACCCTTGCATTTTAAGTACAACCCATGTTGGGGACCTATGCCAAGATGCCGCTCCTGGAAGGCATTCTTGATCAAAGTTCAAAATAACAAGTAGTGCCGGGACTGGCTTAATTATCCTTACTTTACTCCACCCCATGGACCCCCTACCATCGGCTATGTGATGGCCACCATTCGCCAGTGGCTCCCTACTTACACCGCATGGATAATGTTGCAGCACATATGACTCTCAAAATATTTGATATGATGCAGACTATATTTAAAATCTTCCACCGCGTCAAAGCACTGCATGTTAACACCCCGAGATTTGAGCATGATAATAAGGACTTGGCATATGATATGAGCACTACGCCATCGGTCCGGGTGTGTTATGCTTAGCACTACCAAATCAAGTACTTACTGACATGTTATAAGAGGACATTCGAAGAGATGTTCACAACTAGATTTTGGGAATACCATTCTGAGGTCTTTATAAGCAGGCCCATGCACCTACTTCAATTATTTTCTTGTGAACAACTAGTGTGCTCAACACACTATGGACTTCTGCCTCCCCATGAACCTCAGCCCATAGACTAGGAAAAACCTGAAGCTGATCTTGCATGAGGTATTCGCATCACAGAGCAGACCCTCGCTCACGACCTCCTACAAAACTATATCATGCAAGCCCCACAACAAGGTTCTATTGAGGAGGATAGACACAAGACAAAGGGGGGTGTTGGCAGTAGCCAAAGGCACAAAGGACGAGGAAGCATGTGAATGTGGACTACAAAGAAGTCGTGGGGAGCTAGGCAATCATTTCTTCTGTAAGAAATATATTTGATAATACTTTTTCAAAACTCCCAACATTGACTTTCATCACTCTTCTACCATATGGATCATAGAAGGACACACTTTTGTAATTAGGAGCTCCATTTTGTGCAAGCCGAGGAGTCCTCCAGCTTGAGGAGCTTAGGTAGAACAAGCATACCAATTTGGGCTATTTTTAGATCTCGTTTATACCTCTGAATAGTGCGTAGAACATATTTTTTAACTATGCTAGACACTAGATGTGAAACTGGTCAAAACTAGTCTAAAAACTGTAAATAGAGCTAAAGAGCTCATTTTTGAGATTAGCTTATAGAGAGAGAGAGAGAGAGCAACTCTGTAGTGCTATGGCTTGTCCATCGATACATAGAATGTATATCGTAATTGCTCCTAGAATTTCAAAGAAGACAAGATATTGGTACTACAACTAGACGCACAACCTTCTCTAGTGGATCTTCCCACAAAAATTGACTTTATTGCAGAAATTCTTGAAAATGTTATATTTAAATCATTTTTTAAGCAAGAGTAAAAGAACTAATAAAGGAAAGAAACTTTATGAGAGACTCGATAACATGAACATTCTGGAAGTATGGGTATTTACGGGGAGAAACATGACTAATTAGAATTGTGTAGGAAAATAAACAAAATAAAAATCTCAGTTCGCTACCTCATAGATCATTTGTAGCCATAGAGAGCAAGAAAACACAACAAACATTATATGATCTCTCGCTCAATATCACATCCGGAATACGTTTCATGTAGCTTGAGCATCTTTCTTTCCAACCTCTCTTTTTCTTCCTCTTAGCTCGTAAGGTTTTTCATTCATCCCCTCTCTCTCTCTCTATCTCTTTTTCTCTCTATGTCTTTCTATCCCTCCTCTCTCTCTCTCTCCTATCTCTCTCTCTCCGTCTATCCGCCTATTCTTGCATCGTCTGTTTCTCACCAATAACTTCTTCCTCTCTCTATTTATCTCTCCTTCACATTGTTTCTCTTTCTCTCACATACATGCATTAAGATACCCGTATACGCAAGGATGTACACATGAAGAAATGCATACATATACATAATGACAGACAGTTGTTTTTGTATTCGATCTAATATTACATTTGGATTTAATACTATTCTTTATTAAAACTTCTAATTTGAATTGGTTGTAGTTAACCAATTAATATTTTTATCTTCATTACAGTGATCTATTAAACTTCTTTTCATATTATTATATTTATTCAACATCGTGCTCTATGAATCTTTAGATATTTCCTTATTTAGCATTTTAACTTGCATGGATTAAACTTATTATTTCATAAATAAATAAACTCATGTAGTTTTGAATGAAGATTTGGTTGTGAGATCTCTTTTAACATCACCTCCCACCTACGTTTCATGTGTTTCAATTACTCTATGCTTCTTTCCCTTGATCCCGTGTTTATTATCACTTTTTTTTATATTTTGTATTATGTACGAGAGCCCTTGCTAAGAAATTCCCCTCGTTGCTTGAGTATTTTGTTTCACACTTTGAGTAGCCATAGATCACACTATGTTTTGTTTGCTAAGGAGCCAGTAAACTCTGAGTACTGAGTAAAGTTCTCCATTCACATTGTATTGATTTCTTCTAACCTTTTTCTTAATCGAAAGATAGCATAATCTTCTAATATTGATCAAAGCTTGTCTAAATTTTGGATATTTTTAAAGCAATGAAGTCTAGAGTGAACACTGTTCTCTATGTGCATGTCTAGAAAAAGTAGTGAGTTTCTTGCCTTGGAGGCATTGCTCCTCAAAGTAGAAGCAAGATGTTTAAGTGCAATAACTTGGATAATGAAGGCCTCATACTCTCCTTTGAGTGACCAAAAGCTCGTTGGTTCAATCTATAAAGACTCAAAGAACCATTGGCTTCAATGAACTGTGGTATAAGTGAACATACCTTTGAGGTTATTCATGCTTCAAGGTGCATACATAAGCGTTCATACAGTGTATACCAAAATTCTTGATAGATGGCGACTCAAGAGTTAATACTCTCTATTAGAAGATGGGCTTGAAATAGATGGAGCTTGTTTTTTTTTGTTTGCATGTCAAATGAATTTCAACTTCATCTAGTCGGGTTAATACGTCACATACATATTTCCCTTCATCGAC
The DNA here is from genome assembly GCA_020310875.1 of Ceratopteris richardii. NCBI lineage: Eukaryota > Viridiplantae > Streptophyta > Polypodiopsida > Polypodiales > Pteridaceae > Ceratopteris > Ceratopteris richardii. The sequence continues at coordinate 33,582,116 of CM035422.1, forward strand.
CAACATTCCTCATTACCTTTATTGTACTTGGTTTACCCGACTCAATCTTGGAATATAACTTGTTAAGAGTTGACCTATGCACAAGAGTAGTGAACAAAAGAGATAGAAGATGATATCAAAAACTTCATGTATATGTATTGAAAATGTAAGATACACTAGGTGGAGGTGTTGGAGAACTAAAAAAGGCTAGGAGATGAGTACAATGAGCACTAAAAAGGACTGACACACCACGTGACTAAACTAGTGAAGTATATGTACTATCTATTAAATTTAGAAGATGACTATTGGTAGATTGCACCTTCATATTATTGTCACTTTTAGGTTTAATTTGAAATTTCACATCAAATGTGGATCAAGACTTTAGGATCTCTTTACATAGGTACAATTCACAAGATTCTATCCTCCAATGGATTTTTTTACGGTGGATAAAAATGAGATGAATTTTAGCCTTAGAAAAAATTTAGAATACATATCAGTACATATTCTCTTCACAATTCAATGGAGCCCAAAGTATATGTTCAAGCACTTAGGTTGGCCATATGTACCAACAATATTCAGATTTTTAGAAGATTTATCAACTTGATCCTCTCAAGAGCTACCTTCTAATCAAAGTCTCTCAACATCTTATGCGAAGGAAAAACTACTAGAAGATTTCGTCTTTAACTTTGACAATGCAAGATTCCATATTGATCTAGAATATGAGAATAGATTAATCGATAATTGTTGGGAAAGATGGATGGACAATCCAAGAAATGAGTAGGTACTACAAAATTCTGCTTTGTACTAGCCCCTTCTTGCTTCGGAGTTGCATTGTAGGCCCTCTTAGCTTTCCAATGACACTAAATGAGTGCCTATGTACTTTGGAAATGATGTGAGAAATGACTGAACCAAAACAGACTACTTCCAAGTTGAAGAATAAAAACCTTCTATTTTGTTCACACCTAGTGCTTGTTATGCTCAGTGCTTCGAGTACAATAGGAATTAAAAGAATCCTTTTAGAGGTATCAAATAGCTTAGTAAGCTAATGATTTCAAGTAGAATCACTTAAAATGATGAACTATACATAGAGCAATCAATTTAGCAATCGAATCATTACCCCCAATTTTTTAGGACCTCTGTAGAGTTTGACCAATGAGTGCATCGATGCACTTTTTTCCAAATCTTCTAAATGGATTATCTTCACAATTTGTGAGCATGTAGATAGCTTGGAGATTATTCCAAAAAGCTATAGAACATTGAAAGTGGTGAAGAAATGACTGAGATATGAGCAGTACAAACTGACTGTTATGAGTGACTATGAGAGAGAGACCATAGATGAGAAGTATTGATCTATTGTATTAGAACACAATGTTGTACATGATCATAGGCATGCTAATCAGTACCTAATGACAATGAGTAGTGTAGGCTATAAGGTAGGCCTCACTCCCTTACAATGTGGTCAAGGAGAACTCAGGAATGGAGTCACTTGTCCTGCGCATTTTTAGACATCTTTTATTGATGTGAGATTTGAATTTGAATTTGAATCCTCCATTGGCTCTCACTAAAAGTAGTCCTCCAATCTAGGAGATATTCCCTCAAATGGAGTCATGACTTTTCCAACTAATAAATCCACGAGTTTGGTGGTGATTACAAATATTCTTTTCAAGTCACAATGACTTTTACAAGTAGTAAAAAGATAAAAGCTTCCTAGCAATAGTTTCCATGGAGCTTCAATTGTAAATAAACTTTAGCCAAATGTGTAGGTTTGATATTTGTACCAACAACTCCCCCTCAAGCCAAACATTTTGGCTTGGTCTTCTCTTCAATCTTCTTGAATGTCCTCTAGTCCAATCATGGTCTTAAACCTATAAAGTTTTGTACCATCTAAAGCTTTAGTCAATAAGTGTGCACAATGCATATTAGTTGATACATAAGCTAAGAGAATTTCCTTGCTCAATAGCTTTTCTCTCACATAATGATAATGGACCTCTATATGCTTGGTCCTAGCATGATAAAAAGGATTTGCTGCAAGATGTAGTGAGCTTGTATTATCTCCAAAAATTATTGGAGATGTGGTATGCAAAGTAACCCAAATGTGTATATAACAATCTCATCCATATGGCCTCTTGAGTAGCATTGGCCAATCCTCTATACTCTACCTCTATAGAAGACAAAGCAACAGTAGGTTGCTTCTTTGAAGACCATGATATAGGTTTATCACCTGCAAAGGATAGGTATCGTGAGGTACTTCTTCTAGCATCTTTGCAACCTACCCAATGTGCATCTGAATATATTTTGATGTTCAAGTCTAAGGTATAAGGAAAATACAGTCCTTGGTTTTTAGTGGCTTTAAGGTACTTCAAAATCCTCTTGGCAGCTTCCAAATGAGGTGCCCTAGGTTTGTGCATAAATTGACTTAAGACAATTTCTCCATATGCAATATCAATCCTTGTCAATATAGCATAGTTCAAGCTTCCCACTATGCTTTGGTAATCTGCAACATTCTCAAGCACATCACCTTCATGAGAACTTAACTTTTGATTTATCTCCATTGGAGTACTTGCTACCTTGGCATCCTGCAACTGAAACTTCTTCAACATATCTTGTATGTACTTTCTCTGAGTAATATAGATTCCAGAGTTAGTATGGACTAACTCAAGTCCAATAAAATATTTTAGTGATTGACAGTCACTAATTTTGAACTCCTGCATCTTCTGATTCTTGATCTGCTTGATGCCATTAGCATCATTACCTGTGAGTATGATACCATCAATATATACACATAGCTATATTACCTCTGAATTTCTCCTCTTAACAAACAGAGAAGTATCTACTTTACTCATGATGAATCCTTGATCGTGAAGATATGTAGTCAACCTATGGTTCCATTCCCTAGGTGCCTGCTTCAATCCTTAAAGAGCTTTGTTCAATTTACACACATATGTTACCTTCCTTGGATCCTCATAGCCAAGAGGTTAAGACATGTACACTGCAAGAGAACAAGGATTACGACCACCACATGCCAGATCGATGACTCTCCTCCCAACCAAACACCACTATATATAGCTCTCTCTAGAGGACTACCTTCTTGGGTAGGTAGATACTAGCCAACCATGTGTCGGACATGTAACTGCATGTGCGCCAAGTGTCCCAATCAACTCGACTTAACTCAAGTGGATGCTTCTAGAAGGCTCTAGATCTCTTTGGGCAAAATACTCTCCCCATGTCCCCCACGAGGATTGAACCCAAGACCTCCTCCTTCACATCCATGAGACTTAACCACTAGGCTAAGTGGGTCACTTGTTCATAATAGCACAACACCTCCTAGTAAGTCTAAACTCGAGATCTTTGGTCATACACATGGATGACCAAACGGTGTTCGATTTCAGATGTGTTAGAACCTGTCGGACCGCTAAATCATAAACTTACTTTACTACATTCTTCCCCCCTTGGAAAATATTTTCGTCCTAAAAAATAGAGCTATATATCTACTGTAGGCAACCCTCGAGCCTCATGTTCTAAAACTAGAAGAACATGGTCATGTTCTACAACTAGAAGAACATGTCTCATCTCTGTGGTGGCATCCCTGCCCAAATGATTCAAAACATTGTCTTATTTTGCACTTTGATGAACTGAACAAAGTACAAACTACTGAATGAATAATAAGGGTGGATCTAAAAACATCCCTGGCCAAAGCACAATTTCTTGATGTGTGATCTAGGCACAAACATGTGAACTAGGTGCATTCAACTTACTAGTCCATTTCTGGGCATGACTGGTGCATGGATTTAGTAATGAAGGTGGGATTCTTATCCTTCACAAGACCTTGAGAACTCTTGATTCACTGGAATTTGATTTGGATCACTTAAAGTTTGGTTGTCTCAAACATCTAACTTGGATTCGTGTTCAATGGTTTACTCTTATCCTATAATTACTTGATTTTTTCACCTGACTAGAGGACTACTTTGTCCTAATGAGTTTAAAAATCCTATGTAAAATGTAGGAGAAAGTTTACCATTTTCTTTGAGTCAACCATACTATTACTTTTTTGGGTGTGTGTAGAAGTGCGAGAGACACACGAGAAGCACACACAAGGATCACAAATGCAGCAAGACACACGGAGAAGATGATGGCAAGAATAGCTCTCTCTATTGATGATGAACTAAACTGAAGTAAGAGCTGAATAATATCCCTAAGTACAAAGTACCACCACATACGAGATTATCAAGTATGTGGTAACATGGGGAAAAAACCTCTGGCCAAAACTAGAGTAAAAAGTGCCCATGTATACGGAAAAGGTTCACATCAAAGCTACTCGAGGAGCACATAAGTGTAACAAATCCCCCTGGAGCAAATGATGTGAACACATACAGGGAGTGACATATCAGCCCCCACAAGGTAACAAGCCTAAAGCTTTGCAAAAAGCTTCAAACATTTCCCGTGGAATAGCTTTGGTGAATATATCTGCCACATTATCTTGTGTAGGCACATATACCAAATCAATATCTCCTGCATGAAGGCGCTCTCTCACATAGTGATAATGCACCTCAATATGTTTGGTCCGTGCATGAAACAATGGGTTTCGTGCAACAGCCAAAGCACTCTGACTATGAGTGAGAATATGCATAGCTGCACTAATCTCCATGCAAAGATCCGCCAATAAGCATCTCAGCCATATACACTCCACTGTAGCTCTGAAAACTACCCTGTACTCAGCTTCACAACTTGATGTCACCACTGTAGGTTGCTTCTTACTCAACCAAGATATGTATGAGTCTCTCAGGAAAAGCAATTACCACTAGTGGACATGGGAGTATCATAACAACCAGCCCAACCACTATCTGTAAAAGCATGCAAGCATGGCTGAACATCTCTACCGTAAAAGAGACCTAAGGTCAAAGTGCCTCGGAGATATCTAAACACACGTTTCACCGCTTGCCAATGCTTAGTGTCAGGGCTATGCATGAATCGACTCAACTAGGAAACTGCATACTGGATATCCGGCCTTGTGTTGCATGCATATATAAGACATCCCACAACTTGCTAATAAAGAGGAGTGTCAAATGCATCACTGAAATCCTAAACTGAGAACCTGAATCCTCTCTCAACTGGTGTGGAAACTGGCTTACAATCCTCAAAGTCAAAATGCTAAAGTAGTTTTTCAACATACTTTGCTTGATGCATAACAATTCCCCCCTCAATGGATACAAACTGGATGCCAAGATAGTAGCTCAAAGGACCAAGATAAGTGACATCAAAAATATGCTGCAAATCAGCAATAAGAATGTCAAGTTTTGCATCACATAACCCAGTCAAGAGTATGTCATCGACATAAAGAACAAGCACTATAAGGTCAGCCCCATTTTTGCGTATATAGAGTGTGATTTCAATCGGACTACATGTGAAGCCAAGAGCAATCAAGTGCTTATGTATTTTGTCATCCCATGCACGTGGAGCTTGCTTGAGACCATACAAGGCTTTATGCAAGTGACAAACCATATGCGCTTTCCCTTTCATAGCAAATCCAGGAGGTTGCTTCACATAAACCTCTTCTTGCAAATCACCATTCAAGAAGGTTGTTTTTATGTCCAACTGATGCACTTTCCAACCTCGATGGGCAGCCAATGCAACCACGCTATGAATGGTAGTCATGCGTGAAGTAGGTGCAAATGTTTCCTCATAATCAATGCCATATTGTTGCGCATATCCTTTGGCAACAAATCTAGCCTTGTAGCGATCAATGCTACCATCAGATTTTCTCTTAATCTTATAAACCCACTTTGTACCAATGGCATTCTTTCCTTCTAGCAATTCACATAACTCCCAAGTACCATTCCTATGTATGGAATCCATTTCTGATTGCATAGCACTCATCCATTGTGGATTGTCACATGCATCTTCATCAAAAGAAAGTGGATCTTCATTACATGTTGTAGCAATAAGAGAATAATCCACAAAATTACTTGATGCATGGTCACAGCTTGATCTTGTTCTACCAAGTAAAGGTCAATTTGCTATCCTGAAAAGTTTGTTTCAGCCACTTTGGCATAGTTTGTGCACTCTTGATAGACATGCGTTCATTATGTAAAACATCTTCAATATATACATCATGTGTGGGCTGAATTTCATGCTCATTTTCAGCCATATTTTGACACAAATGTTCAGCCATATGTGACTGGAAATTTCCAATAGTTTTAGCAATTTTTGGCTGAATTTTTTCAGCTATGTTTGGCTAGAAATTCTCTACATTTTCAGCTCTATTTGGCTAGAATTTTTTAGCCCTTTGAACCTCAGTTGGCTGGTCTCTACATGCCCATAGTCAAGCACAACATTTTGGAACAAAGTTATGAGTGTATCAAACACATCTTGTGAGCTAATTGTTGGCTGTTTTTTGCATTCAAGTAGAGGGAAAACTGAATTTTTAGCAAATACCACATCTCGACTCACATGAATTGTGTTTGTCAATGGATGTTTTCATTAGTATAACCAACAAATATACATTTCTTTGTCTTGTCAATGGATATCCCTTACTTTCATCACTATAACCAACAAATATACATTTCTTTGCCTTGTCATCAAGTTTGTGACGTTGTTGTGATGGCACAAGAGCATATGCCAAACAACCATACACACGCATATGACTAACCATAGGCTTATGACTATTCCAAGCCTCATAAGGAGTAATGACTCTCAATGCTTTTGTAGGGCAGCGATTCAACACATAGTTTGCACACATGACCGCTTCCATCCAAAACTTATCAGGAAGATGCTTTCCTTTAACCATACATCGTGCCATTTCAAGAAGAGTTCTATTTTTATGCTCGGCAACACCATTTTTTTGAGGTGTATATGGCACTGTACATTGATGTGAAATACCTCTTTCACAAAGAAAAACATTAAATTCATGTGACATGTATTCACCACCATGATCCGTGCGTAGAGTCAAAAGCTTTTGTGAAGAAAAATTTCAGCCATAGCTAAAAATGCTTTGAAGCAAGAAAATACTTCATTCTTTGCTTTCATAGGATACACCCATGTATGGCGAGTAGCATCATCAATTAAGGTAACAAAACATACATGCTTCCCGAAAGATGGAGTAACATCACTATGAACAAGCTGCAATTTTCTTGTAGTGTGTGTATGATTATCTTTTGGAAATGCCGGATTCCTTCTTCTTTTCATTGTGTTTAGCAAGCTTTTTACACTCATCAATAGTATGACTAGCCTTCCGGCAATATTTGCATCTCTTCCTCTTTTGCAAATCACCATCATTAGAAGAATGAGTTGAAGAGGAAGCTTGTGGCTTTGGTTTTGATGAACCCAAAGCTGAACCATACTTGCTTTTCCCCTTTTGTGAGATAGCAAGTGCTTGCGTTCCCTCAATCAAACCACTCCTATTCACTCTAGATTGCTCTTCTTGTAAAAGAAGAGACAAAACCTCATCAAATGCATACATATTAGGATTTCCTTTTGCAGCCAAACGGAGTGTAGTAGCAAAGCTTTGAAAAGATTCCATTAATCCTTTCAACAATGTAGAAATGAGTGATGCATCCGGAATGATCTCATCTATGTTTGTCAATTGCTCTTTCAAGTCCTTGACGCATGTCACATACACATCCACCGACTCATTTTCAGCTATACATACATCCTCAAGTTGCTTCCTCAAGTATGCAACACGTGCTTCATTACGCACGGCATACAAAGAAGCAAGGGTGTCCCATGCCTGTCGTGATGTAGAACATGACTGAATGTGTGGAAGTATATGATGCTTCACAGAAAGTGCAATCAAAGCATGATCTTGAGCATCTTTTCCATCCCATCTAAGTTGCTTCTGTGTAGGTGGACAAGGACAAACCACTCTACTCGAAGAAGAAGCTCCATCTATGACAGTAGACTGTGAAGTAGAAGCACCTACCGGTCTTCGATCTACATCTTCCACTATGTTCCAAAGTTGTTTAGCAACAAGAACATGCTTCATCATGTAAGACCACATCGGATAGTTGGTCCCATCAAGCTTGTCTTCAGCTTGAAGCATGCCAAACAAGTCATTGCTACCCGCCATTTCACTAAGGAACAAGAAAGTGAAAAAATGTTCACTACGACGAAAACTGAAATGAATGCTGAAATTTCAGCTCACAAACCATCACTTTGATGGCTATTTTGACTGCACAAATGGCTTCGAAATGGGGGTAAAACCCCAACGCTAAAATTCACAGTTCTATGCTCCGAAGTCGATTTGCGCTGTTAGAAGTGCGCGCACCGCGAGGAGAAAAACCAAAACTTGAGAAGGAGTTGAACTTGCTCTGATACCACTGTTGGGTGTGTGTAGAAGTGCAAGAGACACATGAGAAGCACACACAAGGATCACAAACGCAGCAAGACACACGGAGAAGACGATGGCTGGAATAACTCTTTCTATTGATGATGACCTGAACTGAAGTAAGAGCTGAATAATATCCCTAAGTACAAAGTACCACCACATATGAGAGTATCAAGTATGTGGTAACATGGGGAAAAAACCTCTAGCCAACACTAGAGTAAAAAGTGCCCATGTATAGGGAAAAGGTTCACATCAAAGCTACTCGAGGAACACATAAGTGTAACATACTTGACCAATTCAAATTCAAAATGAAAATTATCCTACTGAGGACTTTACTCAAAATCTTGATCTTGAATTTCTTCGGAATTGTCAATCTTTATGAGAAATTCCTAACTTCACTATTCTAGAGTATAGACTCTAGGAAATCATTTATGCTTTAACTTGAAGCAAACTCAAATGAATAAGTCCACTTAGACTTATTATCTTTTGAAGATTGAAAAGGTTCTTGTACATAACATCTATCTAGGATGTTCAATTTAGTTATCTAGTTCTAGCAGCTAATCCTGGTCTTTTACAAAAGGAATCAAGTCCATATCTAAACCAATTCCAAAAAGATTTGGAAAGCGAAAAGAAATAACTAAAACTTTGTAAAACCAATTCATACTTCGAAGACACGTAAACTTGTTGTGAATCAAAGTCTAGAGGACCCACGACTTTAACTTCTCAAAGATCTGTTTCAATAGGATATATTGGAATTTTTTTCGATCTTTAAGATAAATAAGCTAGATTCTCAAAAAAAGATTAAGAGCAAATCAAAAACATCATCATCCAACCACAAGTTACTAGTGTGGTAACCAACATCAATGTGTTGACCTACTGACGTTCTATTGATGAGCTTAGTATTCAGATAATGGTTCACTTGAGACTAAGTTCACATCATATTCAGTCTTTCGGACTCCTTACAGGGAATGCAGTTCTTGTGCATTTCTTTGAGTCCAAAGAGTGAATTTACCAAGTTATACTAGGACCTTGGTGCTTGACTTAGTCACTCAAATTCTTGGTTCAAAAGATCAACTCAAAGTCAAAGTCTCACTCTTCCAAACATTTATCAAATATTTCTGACCAACAACACTTAAGCTTGAAGTGTTCTAAGAAGATCTTGGAAGTTACTTACTTCATATCTTCAATTTCCTTGATCTTGAAGTATCTTGAGATACTACTTTCATCCTTCTTGCATTAAAATCCTTCTTTGAAGTCTTAATTCCCTTGAGGATCAAACCTAACTTGAAGATCCAAACTACGACTAAAAGATAATTATCATCCCACGGTACGATGTCCCATACCATCTTTTCTACATCAATCTGAGTATAAAAGCTGATGTCCCATACCACCCTATTTTATATTCACATTAATGTGTGGGTGATACTTATCCTAAAGTCTAAACATCTCTTGATAGAGTACCTTCTTACTTCAATTCTTTCCAAGAGATTTGAAGTTTCAAGTGTTACCTCTAACTAAATCTTTGAGGTTTTTTTATCCCTTCACATGATGGTTTCATGATCTTGTGCTTTCCTTGGGGAAGTTGAAAAACCTTTTGATGGAATATCCATCCTTCTTTGCTAGGGTTTTCAAATGAAAACCAATTAGAATTCCAAGTACTTGAATCTTCATAGATTCAAGCTCAATTGGTTTATTCTTAACTAATTTGTAGTGACAATAGTTTTTTGACTTCTTGTCTTCAGATTCCTTCTTTACTGATGCTTTAGGTACCTACCTCAGTCGAGACTTTAACAGGAATCTCTTTACTGCTTAAGTCTAAGCATCCGCTCATGCTTTCTAGATTTGTACCAAAATCCCTTTAAGGATAAGCAAACATTTTTGTTTTACCTTCCATAGACTTAAGTACCGTCTTCACGGTTGCAGACTACATTCTTGGAATTTCTTACCTCTGTTCAAACTTGGAACAACTTACTCTTTTCACATTTTTCTATTGCATAAATGGAACTTGAATGAATATTTCCCAAAAGGAATTTTATTGCCAATACTTGGGCAATCTATAGAGTAGTTCCAATCGCACATTCTTGGACAATGATGGCCATGCTTGATCAAGTCTGGTTGATCTTGCAACTAAATACAGACTTAGTCTTTATCCTTAAGATCTCCTGAACTATCAAAAGCTTCTTTGCTTACCCATGGGCTTTTAGAGATCTTTTCCCGCCTTAAGTCCATGCATACTCCAATGCCTCTCAGATTCCAAAGCTAAGAATCTTTGATATACCTTTAGGTTATATCAATATTTGGACTTAAGTATTAGTACTTGTGGTTTTGGGAATTTTTTGGAACTACTTCTAATAAATGTTTCTTGAAAGATTCTAGTCTCACATCTAGGGAGATTTTGTCTTTCAAGAACTTTAGATTCCTGCCAAGGAATCAAGTAATACTAATCCAATGAATCATCCTAGAATATTTTACTTTACTCTAAAAGAAATCTTGACTATTGAACAAGAACAAGACTTAAGGCTTTATTGCTTGTCCGAAGGATATTCCTTTTGAACCAAGGAAATAGTTAACCAGACTACTTTCTTTGTTGTCTTATCTATAGGAAGTAGCTTAATTCCTAAAGATTACTTTGATATATTGTTTAGGAAATATCTTGATTTCCAAAGACTAGTTTTGCTTGGGTTTCTTCTTTAAGCTCTAATTATCTTTAAAAAAACCAAGCATACTTTTCTCATCCTCAGAAAAGTGCTTAATATAAGTATTCAACTACTTAACCAACAATCATGCATATAAAAATGTCTGATCTTGCATGCAAATGCATATGCATGTATGCACATGTTGTCATTCTCCTTGCATGCATCAAACCTAATTCAAGCAATTCTTGAGCTTGACATGTGTGCATCCAATCATCCATGCACAAACAATCTATCCTCTACCTTACAAAAGGTTATAAATATACATGTGCACAGACTTGAGTGCACCCTATTTCTTTTGCAAGCAAGAAGAAAATGTGTATGGTGCCTGAAAAAATTCTTTTGAAAGGAGAGATGCACCAACAATCTTTCCTAGATGCATGCCTATGTTTGTGTTTAATGAGTGTTTCAATATCTTTATCCCCTTTCATGTAGGTTTCCATAATTTGCATCAAAATTATCAAAAATGAAGTTTACTACAATAATTCAATGATAAAAATGCATCCTACATGAAACTAGAGAGCAAAACAAATATTGAAACCAATCATTAACTTGTAAAATACTTATCTTCCAATTAGCTACATCCTTCCATTGATCCTCGAGAAGAGCAATTCTTCATCTTGGTTAACTTCAGCCTCCATACTTTGAAGAATCCATGTGAGCAACATCCACCACAGATACATGTTCCCCCATTAGCTTAGTGGATAGATCTCCCCTGAGGCAACAAAGTTCCATAGATCGAATCCTCAATCAAAGGTGCAGAGATCGATACCCATCTACTAGGCATCCACCCGATGCATCCTTTTGCTTCTTTTTAATTATCTTAGAAGTTGCAACATCAATATTTAGTTGCTGATCTCTCTTGCAGAATGCAAACAAATGATGCTTTATTGGATAAAGCATAGCATCCTTGATTGTAAGCTTCCGTGCTCCTATCCCATGTGCGATCATTGGAAGATGAGCTTTTTTATGTCACTGTGAACTTCATTACGAAGATGACGGATCGAATCTGATTGCCTGCAGATAAGTACCATTGACTTGGTGTTATTTTACATCTCCAAACATCAGTGAAGATGCGCACAGCCCCATCGGCAACATTCTTGAGCTCTTGGAGTAGAGCAGCACTCCAGAATGATGGGAAACTGGTTCGATTCCCATCCTTAGCCTCCGTTTGAAAGAACGTTTGATCCGGAAAGAACATTTGCTCTTGCGGATAAAGAAAAGTTTTCCTTCTCCAATAACGTGAGTTCAAGCCCGGCTTGGGGACATCTACAGATGATGATTTCTCAGATCAATTCCAGCTATCATCTTCTATTGCTAAAACGCTTTTGGTGTCTGCGAGAAGCTTTTGCAGCGCTAGAGAGCTCAAATCTCATGCTAAGCCACCACTGAAACTTCCTTTTTATGCTTTTCCTTCAAGGTTATGACGATGCTGGTCTGGTCCACGAATCCCATATCCTACAAAGTCCTTGGATTTTTGCTAAGTCATGAAGATCATCATATAAATTAAATCCGCAAGCACTATTGTATGTCAAATAAGCTTAGCACAATGGCTGTAATGAATTCACCTCGATGAGACATCCTGTGTTCGAATCTTGAATGCCACATCTTCATAACTTTCACCTTTGAAAGTTCAATGCACAGATAACGAGCTGTAGTAAAACTCGTGGATGTCCTTGTTGTTTGGGTCGCCAATGGCCTTCAAAATTATATCCAGCAGGTCTTGAGGAGAAGGGTTGCCTTGGCTGCCGTGTTGGATTTGCCGAGTATCCATAATTCTCTGCAGAACAGTCCGTGCATTTTTAGTGACTTGGTGATGGCATTTCCAGCTGCCATGCTTGAAGAACTTCTCGGAGCACTATGGGTTTGGAGCTGTCAAGGGCAACCTTCAGAATTGATACAAGAATGGTTCTGACTTCCCGCATTCAAACCCCGTGAAAATGATGCATACGCTTGTTGCTTAAGAGTTTGGAGACCATATCTGTCGCTAGCCTCATTCTTTTGGTATCTCGTATTATATAGAAAGGATGGACTGAGGCCTTGTGAATTTGTGGTTGAACCAAAATGCCTCCACAGAGAAGTTTTGGGCTTGAAACATGGGCGGCACCGATGAACAACTTCATTTTTGGTTTCCTGCACAACAAACTTAATGATCATTTCCTACGTCGTGGATCAACTGACGCCTTTGAAGATCATTGTTGTAATATCTTGAGATCCTTAGATGATTGCAGTAACAGACGAGGTAAGTCCTTAGCCCGGTTTCTCTACGCATGTCAGATCATGGGTTCGATACCCTATTCTTCACACCGTAGAACAAGCACTCATTTTGATCCCGTGGGAATTTGATGCACTAATATGAATAAAAAGTGTTGTTTTTGATGAACAAACAGACACTAGCCCGATTGGATAAGAAGAGGAACTTCCGCGCACATGTTGGGGGTTCAACTCTTAGCAAGCACACACTCCTTCCAAGACTTCAAAAATCTATATCTCCAAGCTCTTGGAGATCATAATTCAATTACTTTCGCCTATTCAACCTACATGATTTCTGAAGACGCACAGCCGAAAACCCCACACAAAAAATTGGAGATAGATATTCAAGACATCCTCTCATAAAGAAGATGAAATATGAAGCTTTCCATAGAAGCTCAAGCTTGGGAGGAAGATGATGATGAATCCTAAAAGGATACCATAAGAGCTTTAAGAAAGATGATGAGCCATCAAGGTCACCATGAAAGCTTGCTTTGATACCAATGCAAGAGAACAAGGATTACAACCACCACATGCTAGAGAGATGACTCTCCTCCCAACCAAATGCCTCTATATATAGCTCTCTCTAGGGGACTACCTTCTTGGGCAGGTGGATACTAGCCAGCCATGTGTCAGCCATGTAACTACATGTGCACCAAGTGTCCCGGTCAACTCGAGTTAACTCAAGTTGATGCTTCTAGAAGGCTCTAGATCTCTTTGGGCAAAATACTCTACCCATGTCCGCCATGGGGATTGAACCCACGACCTCCTCCTTCACATCCACCAGACTTAACCACTAGGCTAAGTGGGTCACTTGTTCACAAGAGCACAAGACCTCCTAGCAAGTCTAAAGTCGAGATCTTTGGTCATACACACGGATGACCAAACGGTGTCCAATTTTAGATCTGTCTGAACCGGTTTGAACCCTAGATCATAAACTTACTTTATTATATACAGCTCCTCTAAAATCCAGCCATTTAGAAATGCATTTTCTATATCCAATTGATACATGTTCCAATTCTTTGATGCAGCCACACTTACCGATACCCTTATGGTTGGAATTTTGGCTACAGGTGAGAAGGTTTCTTCATAACCAACTCCTTGGGTTTGTGAAAAACCCTTAGCCACAAGTCTAGCTTTGTACCTACTTATTGATCCATCAGAATTCCTCTTAATCTTATGTGTCCATCTAGAACCGATTACCTTCATAGGGTACTAGCTCCCAAGCTCACTCTCCTTGAGTGCTTCAATTTCCTGATCCATAGCTTGCTTCCATTCTTCCTTGTTCTTTGCCTCTTCATATGATGATGGCTCTTCAAATGAGAAGTCTTTTGCAAGATAAAAAGAGTGCTTAATAACTAAGGAAGTGTCATATCCATATCTGATTGGCTTCTTACTCTCCCTTTGTGATCTTCTGATTGCTTGGTTGGATGATTGAGGTATATCCTTCAACTTCTTCATTTTGACTTTGCCTTTGGACTTCCATGCCTTGAACTCCTCTAAGTTGATGATGTCCTCATCATCTGAGTTGATGTCTTCATTTTGATTAGGCTCCTCCTTAGTGAGGCTTGGAGACTCCTCTTCCAAGTCATAAGGTAGCTTTACTTTCCTGCATTCATTTTCAAACGATGCTACAAACCTATTTGATAGAGGCATGTTTCCTTATAATAAGGTGGAAAGGACATTTTCAAACGTTCTCTTATGAGATATTTGAAGAAGTTTACACTCCATAAAATTAGTTCAGCTTCTTTTGACTAGGAATGAAGAATGTTCGCAATGCAAGAGTGCACAAAATTTAGAGTTCATATAGATTTTTGGGGATCAACAAAGGAGAGCCCAAATGGAGGTAATAGATACCTTCTAGCCTTACATTGATGATTTCACAAGGATGAATTGGCTCTATTGTATGAAATATAAATCAAATGTCTTTTATTACTTCAAGAAGCTCAAGGCTATTGTAGAAAAGGAATGTGATAGCTGTATCGAATGTCTAAGGTTAGAGAGAATGATTCTCCCATGAGTCCTCTAATTTCTTGAAATCAAATGGTACCAAGAGAAACATTATAATTAGGCACACAACTCAATAAAATGGTGTAGCACAAAGGAAGAATAGATAGATTGTAGATTGCGCTAGGGATATCAGAAAGGTGATGGGAATGCCAAATTCCTTTTTGGCAATTGCAACAACCACTATCATATACATTGTTGGGGCTTCACTCACTAATTAGGCATTGATATATGAAGACATATGGAGACATATGATGGAGGAAAGAAGAAGTGAAGGAAAGACCTACAGAAAATCAAGCCTAAGTGAAGGGACAATTTCACTATTGTAAATTAGTGCAAAATTAGAGTCTAGATTTGTAATTGATCTTTAGAACTTACGAGTTCAAGTCTAGATGAATGTAAACCATAGGTATATAAGTTAATTTGAGTCAGAAACATGAACGAGAGAACTCAATTTTGTAGTTTGAGGGAGTAGAGAAAAGTCGTGTAATTTCTGAGAGAGATGGTGAGAGAAAACTTCTGAGTCTGATAGAGTTTTCCATGGCTGTGAGCAAAATTAGGCCAAGCCATTTTGTACACATCTTCTCTGATAATCAACACATGTTTGTGTAGAAGCATTGTGTCTAATTCCTATTGTACATTGAGTCTCAAGTCATTTCATATGACTATGAAAGTTAGTTGACAGTTACGACTTTTCTGGCGCACATTTGACTGATCTTCTGAAGATCAGATCTCGAAGCATGGTGTAAAGTTTTTGGTAAGTGATAGCTCGTTGGAAAGCTATAATCCTCAACTACATTTGATCAAAAGATCTTTGAGAAACGGGACGCGTACTCAGAGAAATCAGTTTAAGAGTGAAGGTATGTCAAATCGATGAAGTACATTTTCAGTTTTCAGACATAGTGTAAAGGTTGATACAAAATCAGAGGATTGTGAAGTTATTGCTTGAAAGTTTTGTTTGTTATGTGTTGCTTAACACTAGCAAGAACTTCTCTTAGCAAGTAATCAAAAGATTTGGCAAAGATTGAACTAATACAGGTCAGATTGAAGGATTGAAGAAAAGGCGCAGGTTTCTGTAAAGTGAAATTTTGGTTTTTTACTAAGTTCAGAGATGAAGACTCATAATGTGAGTGTTGCTAAGCTAATGGTGGTTATGGAGGTCTTCTAATACCACATTAGTTTAGTTCTTGTGGTGTTTTACACACCAACAAGTGGTATCAGAGCAGATAAGGTCCTCGAGAATAAAAGGAGTGCAGATACAAGAAGATTTGAAGAGTTCTTTATCAAAGAAGGAGGAAGCTGAGGTGTTCAACAACCAAAAGTCATCAGAAGAGTATTTCGAAGTTGCTCCCAAGAGTAAAGGTCTACAAAAGGTATCATTCTTTAACCTTACACTTACAGGTTGAAGCAGAAGCAAGGATACCATGGCAGATCATGTGTCCATTGACAAATTGGACAGAGATAACTATCCTACTTGGGTAATGAGGATGGAGGCCTTACTTATGAGTAAGGACTTAATGGTATATGTGACAGGTGAAGAGGAGAAGCCTAAGTTTGAAGATGAAAGTCATCCAAGGAAGGAAGAGCTAGAAGCTTTGAAGCTATGGCAGAAGAGAGATGCAAGTGCAAGAGCTTATATATACAACACTATTACAGATCACTTGTTGCCACATATCAGAGGTTTAGAAACAGCTGAAGATATTTGGAATGCTTTGGAAGACCACTTCCAAAACACCACTAAAGCTAGAAAAGCTAGCTTATGGTCAGAGTTCACCACATTCAAGAAGAAGCAAAATCAGAACATTAGTGATTATGTCACTAAGATGAAAGACTTGGCAGATAGTCTTGGATCTATTGATGAGGATATTGAAGATCATAGGTTGATAGCTCAATTACTTGCAGGATTAAGAGGTGATGAAAGGTGGAAGCCTTTTGTACTTTCAACAGAACTTTCATTAAATCATTATGTGCCAGAATTAAATCAATTACTTGGATTGATGCTCACATTTGAGCAAGACTTAAAGTCAGATGGAGACAAAGGTCAAAGTTCTGCAATGTATGTGAAGAACAAAAAGAAAGGAGATAAAGGCAAAGCAAAGGATGAAGAAGAGTCAACAACTCAAACAAATTATGCAAGAGGAAGAGGTTTTGGCAGAGGTAAAGGTCGAGGTAATGGAAGAGGTAGAGGTAATCAGAACAATAACAAGAAGACATGTTGGATCTGTGGATTGAGCAATCATCTAGCATATGATTGTTGGCACAATCAACAAGGAGCAAATCAAAATCAGAACAACAATGGCAGAGGTAGAGGTGGAAGGTTTCAGAATCAATTTCAAAGAGGAAGACATAATTCAAGAGGAAGTTTTGGTAGAGGTGGTGGAAGAAATTGGAGTCAGAACCAATCATACAACACTACATATTACAATTATGCAAATGATACACAGAATGACAACCATACAACATTGATGATGAATTCAATTAGTTCATCAGAGAAGGAGGATCTCAAGGTATTCTATATTGACTCTGGTTGTTCAAATCATTTATCAGGTAATATAGAATTATTGTCAGAATTGGAAGAAGGAAATTCAAGTCATACAGTACAAACAGGTGACAATACAAAACACAATGTGCATTCAATTGGAAAGGTGAAGTGCAGGAGTGGAGCTGATTTATTAACAAATGTTTTGTATGTTCCAACAATACCAAAGAATCTGATTAGTGTTGGACAAATAGTGGAAAAAGGTTTTCAAGTCAGATTTACAAATGAAGGGGTATTTGTTGAAGATCCAGAGGATGCATACAAACCCATTGTTTGTGGTAAGAAGGAAGGTAGACTTTTTACTCTCAAAGTGCAAGGAAATGTTGGTCAAGCCCTAATCACACATGGTGATGAAGTAATTACAGAGTTAGATCTTTGGCATAAAAGATTGGGACATTTCAATGAAAGAGGAATCAAAACTATGGTGGAGAATCAATCTGTATTGGGACTACCAAATGTAAAGAATCAACATATGATATACAAGTGTGAAGCTTGTCAGATGGGAAAAGCTCATAGACAACCATTTCAGAAGAAAGGTTTCAAGCATGATGGTTTGCTTGAACTCATACATACAGATGTATGGGGACCAACAAAAGAAGGTTCAATAAATGGATCTAGGTATTATGTTTTGTTTATTGATGATGCTACAAGGTGGATAACCCTTTATGTTCTAAAGGAAAGATCAGAAGTCTTTGGAGCCTTCAAACATTTTCATGCTTATGCAGAAAGAGTTACAGGTCACAAACTCAAGAGGCTAAGGTCTGATGGAGGGGGAGAATACTTCTCCCAAGAATTTAATGACTATCTTTGGAATGCAGGTATCAAGAGAGAGATAACTTGCAGGTATACACCTCAACATAATGGGGTGGCAGAAAGGAGGAATAGAACATTGGTTGAATTTGCAAGAGCAATGTTAAAGGAAAAGAATTGCCCTAATTATCTTTGGGCTGAGGCTGTAAATATAGCCACATACCTTGTGAATAGGTTACCATGTGGAGCTTTGAATGGTATGACCCCTTATGAAGCTTGGTGGGGTAAGAAACCAACACTTGACCATTGTAAAGTGTTTGGGTCAATTGCCTATGCTTATGTACCATCACAACTCAGACATAAGCTTGAACCAAAGGCAGAAAGATATGTGTTTATTGGGTATGATGAAAAGCAAATGGGTTATAGGCTATGGAGTCCTTTAACTAAACATTTTATTGTTTCCAGAGATGTGACCTTTGATGAACAGAAGAGTTGGTATGCAGATAAAGAATGTGATCTTGAAACATTTGAAGAAGAGATAAGAAGGAGTGCAAGAGGTAAATTACATATGCAGATAGATGGAGATGAAGAACATATGCAAGCAAGCACATCAAGAGTTGGATCATATAGAAGGAATGAAGATGGACCAATATTTGATGAAGAAGTACATCCAGATAGACATGAAGAGTGTGAACCAAGAAGGTCAACCAAAATAAGGAATCAACCTACAAGGTATTCATATGACACTTCTTACTTGACTCAGAAAAATTATGCTTACATGGTTAAGGAAGATGAAGAACCTCAAAGCTATGATGAAGCAAAGGGTAAGAGATATTGGGAAGTAGCAATGAAGGAAGAATTTGATGCTCTTGAAGAGAACAAAACTTGGGAACTTGTCCCAAAACCTAATGGTAAGAAAGTGATTGGAAACAAATGGGTTTACAAAGTTAAGAAGCATGCAGATGGAACTATAGCCAGATACAAAGCTAGATTGGTGGTTAAAGGCTATGCTCAAACATTTGGCATAGATTATGATGAGACATTCAGTCCTGTGGCAAAGATGTCAACCATAAGGACAATCATTGCCATTGCAGCATCAAAAGGATGGACATTGAGTCAATTGGACATTAAGAATGCATTTTTGAATGGATATATATCAGATGAGGTTTACATGGAGCAACCTCAAGGGTTTGCAGATCATAAGTTTCCAAATTATGTTTGCAGGTTGAGAAGAGCCCTTTATGGTTTGAAGCAAGCTCCAAGAGCTTGGAATTATAGACTTGTAAAGTATCTTAATGACCTTGGATATCAAAGTTCAAAGGCAGATGCAAGTTTACTTATCAAAAGAACAGATGAAGGTATGAT
Source organism: Ceratopteris richardii (assembly GCA_020310875.1). NCBI lineage: Eukaryota > Viridiplantae > Streptophyta > Polypodiopsida > Polypodiales > Pteridaceae > Ceratopteris > Ceratopteris richardii. Next base: position 33,602,019 of record CM035422.1, read on the forward strand.
CTACATTTGTATATATGTAGATGACATTATAATTACAGGTACCTCAAATGAAGGAATCAAGGAGACTATGTGAAGAAGTCAAATTATGCTAATTAGTGATTGAGGGGGAGCTGTTGGGGCTTCACTCACTAATTAGGCATTGATATATGAAGACATATGGAGACATATGATGGAGGAAAGAAGAAGTGAAGGAAAGACCTACAGAAAATCAAGCCTAAGTGAAGGGACAATTTCACTATTGTAAATTAGTGCAAAATTAGAGTCTAGATTTGTAATTGATCTTTAGAACTTACGAGTTCAAGTCTAGATGAATGTAAACCATAGGTATATAAGTTAATTTGAGTCAGAAACATGTATGAGAGAACTCAATTTTGTAGTTTGAGGGAGTAGAGAAAAGTCGTGTAATTTCTGAGAGAGATGGTGAGAGAAAACTTCTGAGTCTGATAGAGTTTTCCATGGCTGTGAGCAAAATTAGGCCAAGCCATTTTGTACACATCTTCTCTGATAATCAACACATGTTTGTGTAGAAGCATTGTGTCTAATTCCTATTGTACATTGAGTCTCAAGTCATTTCATATGACTATGAAAGTTAGTTGACAGTTACGACTTTTCTGGCGCACATTTGACTGATCTTCTGAAGATCAGATCTCGAAGCATGGTGTAAAGTTTTTGGTAAGTGATAGCTCGTTGGAAAGCTATAATCCTCAACTACATTTGGTCAAAAGATCTTTGAGAAACGGGACGCGTACTCAGAGAAATCAGTTTAAGAGTGAAGGTATGTCAAATCGATGAAGTACATTTTCAGTTTTCAGACATAGTGTAAAGGTTGATACAAAATCAGAGGATTGTGAAGTTATTGCTTGAAAGTTTTGTTTGTTATGTGTTGCTTAACACTAGCAAGAACTTCTCTTAGCAAGTAATCAAAAGATTTGGCAAAGATTGAACTAATACAGGTCAGATTGAAGGATTGAAGAAAAGGCGCAGGTTTCTGTAAAGTGAAATTTTGGTTTTTTACTAAGTTCAGAGATGAAGACTCATAATGTGAGTGTTGCTAAGCTAATGGTGGTTATGGAGGTCTTCTAATACCACATTAGTTTAGTTCTTGTGGTGTTTTACACACCAACAAGTGTTATCAGAGCAGATAAGGTCCTCGAGAATAAAAGGAGTGCAGATACAAGAAGATTTGAAGAGTTCTTTATCAAAGAAGGAGGAAGCTGAGGTGTTCAACAACCAAAAGTCATCAGAAGAGTATTTCGAAGTTGCTCCCAAGAGTAAAGGTCTACAAAAGGTATCATTCTTTAACCTTACACTTACAGGTTGAAGCAGAAGCAAGGATACCATGGCAGATCATGTGTCCATTGACAAATTGGACAGAGATAACTATCCTGCTTGGGTAATGAGGATGGAGGCCTTACTTATGAGTAAGGACTTAATGGTATATGTGACAGGTGAAGAGGAGAAGCCTAAGTTTGAAGATGAAAGTCATCCAAGGAAGGAAGAGCTAGAAGCTTTGAAGCTATGGCAGAAGAGAGATGCAAGTGCAAGAGCTTATATATACAACACTATTACAGATCACTTGTTGCCACATATCAGAGGTTTAGAAACAGCTGAAGATATTTGGAATGCTTTGGAAGACCACTTCCAAAACACCACTAAAGCTAGAAAAGCTAGCTTATGGTCAGAGTTCACCACATTCAAGAAGAAGCAAAATCAGAACATTAGTGATTATGTCACTAAGATGAAAGACTTGGCAGATAGTCTTGGATCTATTGATGAGGATATTGAAGATCATAGGTTGATAGCTCAATTACTTGCAGGATTAAGAGGTGATGAAAGGTGGAAGCCTTTTGTACTTTCAACAGAACTTTCATTAAATCATTATGTGCCAGAATTAAATCAATTACTTGGATTGATGCTCACATTTGAGCAAGACTTAAAGTCAGATGGAGACAAAGGTCAAAGTTCTGCAATGTATGTGAAGAACAAAAAGAAAGGAGATAAAGGCAAAGCAAAGGATGAAGAAGAGTCAACAACTCAAACAAATTATGCAAGAGGAAGAGGTTTTGGCAGAGGTAAAGGTCGAGGTAATGGAAGAGGTAGAGGTAATCAGAACAATAACAAGAAGACATGTTGGATCTGTGGATTGAGCAATCATCTAGCATATGATTGTTGGCACAATCAACAAGGAGCAAATCAAAATCAGAACAACAATGGCAGAGGTAGAGGTGGAAGGTTTCAGAATCAATTTCAAAGAGGAAGACATAATTCAAGAGGAAGTTTTGGTAGAGGTGGTGGAAGAAATTGGAGTCAGAACCAATCATACAACACTACATATTACAATTATGCAAATGATACACAGAATGACAACCATACAACATTGATGATGAATTCAATTAGTTCATCAGAGAAGGAGGATCTCAAGGTATTCTATATTGACTCTGGTTGTTCAAATCATTTATCAGGTAATATAGAATTATTGTCAGAATTGGAAGAAGGAAATTCAAGTCATACAGTACAAACAGGTGACAATACACCAAGCCTTAATCATCCATTTGGCTGCCAGTTTGTTGGCCATACACCCAATGTCCAGGATACCCAGCCCCCCGCTATCTCTAGGGCTAGTGCAGATGGCCCATTTGAGTTTAGGCACCCCCCTTCTGTTATGATCGCCCGTCCAAAGAAAGTTTCTACAAATACTATTCAGTTTGGACAGGCCTTGCTCGTTCGGTCTCCAGTAAGAAAGGAAATAGATGGTAGAAGAGAGGAGGAACGTGTTGATAACCATCGCACGTCCAGCGAGATTGATTTGCATACCTCTCCAATAGTTAAGCTTGTTTTCCAGTTTGGCTAGCACCCAGTTCCATCGCTGCTCCATAGAGACGCCAAACCCCAAGGGGATTCCAAGAAGTCGAAAGATTTGGCCCTGCGGAATGATTTGACAGCCATGATCAATGAGAAGGCCAGGATGATGTCCCACAATAGCCCTGAAGGCGGTCTTAGAGTGGTTGATTTTGGATCCAGAGGCGTCACAGAAGGTAGCAAGACACCTCCAGAAAGTCTCCAGGCTAGTATTATCATTGTGAACGAACGCGTTCATATCATCGGCAAAAAGTCTCATGATGATTTGACCGTGGTCGTGAGGCAGCCGGAGGCCTTTGATATTGCCAGCCTCCACATGATGCGTCACAAGTCTGCTCAGCCCCTCAGTGGCGACGGCAAAAAGAAGGGGGGCCAGAGGGCACCCTTGTCTAATAGACCTTTTAAGATGGATTGCCTTCGAAAGTTTGCCGTTAACGTTAATTTGGGTCGTTGCGTTTCCGAGAAGGGTCGCGATCATCTTGGTGAATTTCTGACTACATCCGAGATCTTGGAGCGACTGCAGAATATAGTCCCATTCTAGCCTGTCGTAGGCTTTGTCAAAATGGATCTTGAGGAAGACCACATCTTGGTTAGACTCATTTGCAAATTGAATACCTTCCCAAATATCCATAATGGTTTCCAGGATAGACCTGCCTTTGATGAAACCTTTTTGGTCCTCACTAAGCCAAGATCTCAGGTGGCACGAGAGTCTGTTGGCGATGACTTTGGCGATGATCTTGTATCCTGTTTGGAGCATCGTAATAGGCCGCCAGTTCTCGATTCTGTTCTTTTCCCCCTTCTTGTGTATCAACTTGATAATTCCATTTTAGACAAGACGGAAGAGCACCAAACTTTAGCGCTTCTTGCCAAACCATCCGAAGAGGGGTGGCAACCACCAGCTTGAAGGATTTAAAGAACTCGTTAGTGAGTCCGTCGGGTCCCGGGCTTTTACCGAGAGGGAGGGCATCAATGACCTCAATGATTTCTGATTCAGAGATCGGAGCATGAAGCAGGGAGTGGAGGTTGGGTGGAATCCTCCGGGGGGAAACCCTAGAGATGGCAGCCATACAGTCCCTTCTATGGTGGGAGAGGGGGTTCGAGGTTCCCAGGAGTCTCGTGAAGTGCCCTTCGATGATGCCAAAATTATCTTCTTCCAAATTGCATACATTGCCAAGTGGATCTAGCAGTAGGGGGATCGATTCTCTGTTGTGTTTCCTTTTAAGGATACAGCACATCTCTTTGGTGGGTTTGTCGGCTTTGCCAGCCCACCACTCCTTGAAGAAGATTTGCAAGTTTTTCCTTTGTATTTCTTCCTCGTATCTCAACACAGCTCTGATTTTTCGGAGACCTTTCTGGGCTTGGTGTTTTCCTTTGTTCACTTCCTCCCCGAGCCGCCAGAGTCTGTGGTAGAGAGCTACCCTACGAGCCCGCCTCACAGTCTCGAGCATCTTCTTAGTTCTGATCATGATCTTACGAGACTTGTCGACCGCATTTCTCCAGCACTTGGCTGGGGCCAATCCAGAGGCGAACGCCACCTTCCACACGTCGGCAATTTCTTGATGAACGGAGGGGAGAGAGAAGGTGGATGCGTTGGCATGGAACCACGGAGCCTTGCGGGTCTTGTTGGAAGGTTGAAAAGTGATAACGATCGGGTAGTGATCAGAGATGGTGAGGTCAGTGCGTTGCGTGATGGTAGGAAGGCCCCATTGATGGGTAAAACTCTGAGAAATGTAGCATCTATCGAGTCTAGCTTTCCTCAGGTCCTCGCCTGCTTGGAGATTCGACCAAGAAAAGCCATTCGAGTCTTTGAATTCAACCAAATCCAGGTGCAGTTCTGTCATGTCCCACGTTTCTTTCTCCCGACTGTCGATGACCCTGCCCTTGCCCATCCATCTGTCCATAGGGTCCTCCACCATGTTGAAATCACCACATATGAGCACGTTGTGGGGAAGCGAGTCTAAGGAGGCCCAAGTGTTCCGTCTCTCCAAATCCCCGTTAGGGGCGTACAAAGAAACCATAGTAACACAAAGAGGAGCTCCAAAAGAAACAGCAATCCAACGGTGACTTACATCTTCAATGAAGTTCTCAAGCTTTTCAAACCAGAGTTGTTTAACACCGATAGCCGTTCCTCCAGACCCCCGCGGGTGATTCGTTGGGATCCACACATGCGGCGAGGAGACCTGCCTGAGCCGTTTCTGGAGGTCTTCTCCGTCAATTTTGATCTCTTGAATGCATATAAAGTCTGGGTTTAAGCTAATGTCGCGAAGCCATTGACCAATGATGGTCGCTCTTGAGGGGTCGGTTAGCCCTCTAGCATTTAGCGAGATGACAATCATTTTTGTATTGATCCCTCTTTGCGGGAGGGAGCTTTGTCCTTTCTTCTCTTGGCTTCATCTTTCTTTTTCGCTGGGATCTGGTCCCGACTTAGAAATCTGTTCTTGTGGGGGCTTTTCCAGGGTACCTCCATGGGCTGTTTTCCTTTGCGGGACGCCCCTTGCTGGGAAGACTTGGGCCCCGTGCTCGGCATCGTTTTCGGGATCGTCGATCCAATGATGGAACTTTCACTGTCCATGTTGTCTTTGTTACTAGTGGTGAAACCATCTTCTTTGCTTGTAGTGTAGCCCTCCTGGGGGGTTTCTTTAATGTCGGGGATCTCTAGGGCTTTGTCGTAGATGTCTACCTCAAGTAGCTTCCCACCTGGGTAGTCAAGCTCATTGATCTCCTTTTCTAGATTGTAATACAAGTTGCTATATGGGGTATGTGGCAGGTTGTTTCTCGCACCATTGGCCCTAGGGCTTCTTTTCCTTCTTCTTCTAACTTCAGTAAAGCCATCAGCATCAGCTTGTGGGTTTAGGAGGCCCTTGCCTTCCCCTTCCTTGGTCGAGTGGGTCAAATCGCCATTGTTGTCTTGAGCAGTTTTGGAGGCTTCTTGAAAGCGCTTGTTTTTTGCCTGAGAGGGCAATCTTTAATCCTGTGACCTTGCTGGCCACAACGAAAGCACGCGTTGGGAAGGTTCTTGTAGATGATGTCCTGCTCCCACACATCTCCTTCGCCCATGTCCACTTTGATCATTGATGGAAGCGGCGAACTGAGGTCGGCCTCGACACAGATTTGGGGGTGCCACCTAGCATTGAACGAGTGTCTTGCGCCTTCATAGATGAGACCACCAATGTCATCGCGTGAAGCCAGCGGCTTGCCGATAGGAGAGACAATGTCCCACACGAAGTTGTACAAGAAGTAAGGAAGATTCGGGAGCTCAACCCAAAGAGGGTAGCGAAGCGTTTTCGATTTGTCGGGAGTAAAGTCCGGGGACCATCTGAATAGGCACAGGGTCGCCCGACCGAGCTGCCAGGTGCCAACGCTTAGGGCTTGGAACGCCATCTCTTCATTTTCAAAGACTAGCAGCATGTGGTTCGCTGGTAAGAACTGAAATTTGCTAACAACTAGTCCTCTAGGGAACCACTCTTTTCGAAGCCAATGTCGCACAGTTTCGAGCGGGGGCCTAGGGCCAAACACTTGGCCAACGAGGCACACTTTCTTGAGCTCCTCCTGAGCAGACAGAACTGCGGGTCTACTGAGGGACACGATGGGGGATTCAACCCTTTCGGATGCCCCAGGGGCGGCACACAACCCCCCCTCCAGCAGAGCGGCCAGGATATCGGTCTCCCCGGGGGGAGGGGCCCGATTACTTTTCACGAGAGAGGATGAAGCCACATCCATGGCCAAAAGGAACTTGCACCACTTTCACTTTTCAATATCCAAAGGCAGAACCCTCCGACATGGAGAGAAAACTGACCCCTTCCGATCACATCGAAGCCTAACACTTTTTTTTTATATTTTTCTTCTTTTTTCTTTTTTTTTTCTTCTTTTTTTTTTTTCTCTCTCTTTTTTTTTTCTTTTTCTTTTCCTCTCTCTTCTTTTTTTTTTTTTTCCAAGCGCTAAAGCGAAAAAGGACTCCCTTAAGACCAAAGCGAACAGGGCGCCCGCCAACTACCGAGAAGGGACCAAAAGGGCCTACTTTTAGAGCCTTTAACTCTTTTTATTTTCGATTTTCGATTTTGCTTCTTCTTTCCCTCACTTTTTCGAAATTGGCCAGGCACACGCGATTCACGAGCATAAGATTCTCGAACTTTCTTTCTTTCTTTTCTTTTAAAGGAGGTTCCCCCGCCAAGAGGTCAGAACAAGCCGAGAAGAGGCCGAATCCGGGGGGCAAGGATGAGTCCTCCGGCCCAACGAGCCGAAGGGTTCCGGTCGTGTCAACACCTCACCCCTCAACCCAAAGGGGAGGGGGAGAAGGTCACGACGAAACCACAGACTGTCTGCGTCGCGATCGTCCCAAGCACGAGTGTCGCGAAACCCAAACCTCGAGCACGCACGATACTTGGCGCCCTGGATCCCACGATACCTGGAGCTTGGCACGATACCCGATCCACCCGCTCGCACGATACTTGACGCCCGGATCACACGATACCTGGAAGGGGGTTTAAAATGCCCGCCCAACAGCCCACGACGGTACCACCACCTAGGACCCCGCGACGAAACTGAGAAACCAAGGCAGCAAAAGGCGAGACGATCGGGCGAGGCACGAAAAACGCGATACACAGGAGAGCCTGGCCCCTAACGATACACACTAGCCCCAAGGGTTGCGGGAGTCCAATCGTGTCGACGACTCACCCCTCAACCCATAGGGGAGGGGGAGTAGGCCACGAAGACGCCCCAAGCCGGCCGAGCAAGCACAAGAAAAGGAGGGAGCCCGCCCAACTGCCCACGACGATACCTCCAACTAGGGCCCCGCGACGAAACTGAAAAGCAAAACTAGCGATCGCGATACAGGGCAGCAAAAAGCGATACGCGATACATGCGGAAGCAAAACTAGCGATCACGATACTGGGCACGAAAAAGCGATACACGCGATACACAGGGAGACAAAACTAGAGATCGCGATACTCGCGATACACGAGCGAAACGACCGGGCGAGGCGCGATACACGCGATACACAAGGGGAGCGATCGGGTGCAGCACGATACACAGGGCGAAACCACAAACCCCAAGGGCTGCGGGAGTCCGATCGTGTCGACGACTCACCCCTCAACCCATAGGGGAGGGGGAGTAGGCCACGAAGACGCCACGAGCAGGCCGGGCAAGCGCCAGAAACGCCGAAAACAAGCCACGACAGTTAGAAGTTCTTCAGCCATCAACAGCAGCTACGACGAAGTCGCCCTTCAAAAATAGCAGCAGCTACGTCTGTATTTTTCATGCCTTATTTGCCACCCACCATCTCTCACTTATTTCCAGAAAAGTAGGCACCTCTTTGCCCATGTGAACAAGGTAGTCCGTGTTGCTACTCCATAAAGATAAGGAAGTCACTCGCTCATTTATATGCAACGTTTTCTTTTGCAAATCTTATTCTATTTATTTTAGGCCTTGGTTTAAGGAGGTGGTCGCCCTTGTTGCAAGATAGTACACATGTATTTAGCGCTTTGTCTTCCAATTTTGGCCTCATATGGAGCGCGAGTGGTGGGCGCACTCTCACCCAATTCCATAGATCACACTCTTTGCATGAACTTATTACAAACTTGGGCAATGCCCTTATGGGAACACATATTGAGGCGACCTCCTCATCTCAAAGGCGATGCCCTTATGGGAACACATATTGAGGCGACCTCCTCATCTCAAAAACTTGAGCAGTTTCAAGTAAAGTGTGCGACACCCATTGTTGTGGCAATATCTCATAAGAAATCTTCATGTGGGTGATAGTTAGTTTCTTAGAAGGCCTAATATGGATGACGCCTTTTGTATGGATGTCTTAGGAGGGGCTAATGTGGGTGAAGCCAAGTTCATGTGGGTACACAAATGGGGTGACACCCAAAGTGGCCTCTTGTATGGTTTACTTTTGCAAGATAAATAAATGGGACAACTCTTTTTTTTTTTTTGGGCGACACCTTGTTTTCAAGGCATATTAGCAAGTTGGGTGACGCCTTCTAGGAATCAATTGGCAGCATCCTTTGGAAGGAGTATTTGCACAAGCCACCTCTCGGTGTGAGATAAAAGGAAGGCGAAGGCGAAACTCGTTGACATCAAATTGACTAGCTCATCTCTATAGACACCTTGGTGACGACTTGAGAACCTAAGGTCGTCAACCACCTCCACATCTTGCAAATTAGGTGCTTACCAATATTAAGGCATGACACACATGGGTGACTAACGATGTATGGCACACATAGGGCGACTACCCTTGCTACCCCATATGTGGATCTCGAGTAGATTGGTGACACCTAATTTTCATGGAGCATGACCTTTTGTGGGTGACTGCTCTTCTTTCAACGGGCGAGTCTTTTTGGATTTCTCAACTAGGCATCTACCAACCTCTCCATCTCGTGGTGGGCGACCTCTTCATGGTGATGTGGGGGACTCCCAATATTGGCACCGATAGTTAAGCACATGATTACACTAGGTCGACTCCATTTCATAAGGAGAAATGATAAGGCGGGCAACCTCATTATGTAATTCATGTAATTCTCCAAAGTGATCTTGGTAACTCACCTCTCAGGTCATGATTATTACACAAGGATAAGAGGTTTGGAAACCTCAAGGTTATAATTAGACGGACATGTGTGAAGAAGAGCAATGATAAGAAATAAAGGCTTCGGTGGCCCAAAAGGTAACCTCTCTAGAATCAGGTTCGACCACCTCCTCTTTTGGACATGGTCAAAATTGGGCCTCCACTCCACCATGTGCTACTGTGGCTGGAAAATGACAAGGGAAAGTATATTTTCTCAGCAAAGTGTTAGAGTGAAAATTTATGTAGGGAATACGGCCGCCAAGCTTTGGTGGTGTCAGAGGCTAAAATGGGATGCCTTATTGAAGTTTACTACCAAAGCCATAATTAGCCCACTCTTGCACCTCTCTGGCCACCACTTTTGTGTATGCGGCAGTTAAAGCTGGGATTCAACAAGGCTACCCCCTAGCCTCTTTGGATTCTGTACAAATAGATGTTTCACACTCATTTGGGGATATGATCTCAATCTAGAGGGAGTCTTGGATACAGCGGGAGGGATCATCATCATCATTCAAAGCACTAGAGTCAAGCACCATTTTCAGGGATCAAGCACCACTTTCTGGACAACTCCTTGCGTTCTGTGGATACTTGCACACTATTGGGGGCCACTCTATGATGTTTCTAGAGAACATGGGCCTCCTAGTGGAGTTGGATATTAGCCTTACAGAGTGATTGAGTGGCTTGGAGATAATCTCTTAGTGTGCTTGTATTGCATTTCTCTTAGAGAAGGGTTCATGCATGCAATACTCTCTTTGTGATTTGTAGTTATTTATTTAATTCCACCTAATTCTTAGAATGGCATGCTAGCCCTCTATTTCACCCTTTTGTAGAATTATGGCCCTCTATAATCATTTAACGGAGTTAAGATGTTGGGTTCCCTCTCTTATGAGAACTTATCATTGTTCCTTTTTCTGTGATTGTGTGGTTTCTCTTTTGTCAGTGTCTCTATTATCAGTGAATGTACTTGCACACACGACTGTTACAGGGTATACTTTTCTAAGGAGAAGCCCTCTTGAGTGGATAGTTTATTGGAAGTGTATACAGTTGATATTGCTGGAAATGGGTACCTAAGTACCTCCTCTTAATTTGGCATGCCCGGTGGGACACTTGCATTCTATGTGCGAGGTACTTGGCCCATGGAACCCTTGCATTTTCTATGTGCGGACCTCAATATAGAAAGTACTTGTTTTTGCATTATTGTTTCTTTTTATATCTAGCTAGTGGGTACATGACCCATACATGAACCAATAAGGAGCCTCTTCATGTACAGAGGAGCCTTAAGACATCTTTACCTTCAACTAGTCAACCTAGGTCTCCTCTACACTCTTTGAAGTTTTCTATAGATTTGGCTCCCACACCACCCTTAAAGGAGAAGCCCAAGAGGACATTTGATTTCTCCTCAGATACTTCTGTAAAAGCACTAGTGGCAATGGGGCATCTTTCTCATTTACTCTCTAGATTGAATATCAAATTCCCTACTTTTGAGGGACTAGCTTATGAAGATACAGATGATAATGTTAGGATATTCATCTCCTTATGCCACCGATAAGGTCTGGAAAATCAGGAGGATCCAATGTTGGTACTCTTCCCATCTATAGTAAGGCCTTGTAGACAAATGATATAGACAATATATAGACGACCACTTCAATACATGGGAGGCACTCAAGAAGACATTCTGGTAGACATTTCCACCAAGCGACTCCTCAGAAAGAGCTCTAGATCAGCTAGAGAACCTAAAACCGAGATCAAGTGAGTCCTCTCACAAAATTCACACTAGGACAAAAGCACTTGTTTCACACTGCCACATGCTCCAGGTGATTTCTTGGTTTAAAAATAGATAGAGAAAGCTCTACCCAACTCATCTCAATAGAGGCTTCACCAATCTCTTAGATTGGATGCAACACTTGATGATTTTGTTGCAACTATATCGCACATTGAGGAAGCTAGGCTACATTTTGAAGGAGATACCCAACCAAATTATGCATCAGAGTTAGATCCTATTGAGCAACATAGGAAGGAGTTGGAAGCCTTCAGAATGCAGCAAAGTCACCAAGAAGAGAAAGTCATGCCACCACCATAGTGCCACAATGATGATGAGATAGCTTAGTTCCATCTTCAGTTAGAAGATTTGTGGACCACACAGGACATACGAAGGCAAGTTTAGTGTACAGTATGTAGCAACATTGGACATTCCAATGTTAATTGTCCTAAACAAGTTAAGCTTTCAATTTTGTGGCAAGGATGACCATGAAGCTAGAGACTGCTACTACCTCAAGGGAGCACAACAACGAGGTAACCCTCAAGCTTTGGATTCATATTATATGTAGTCTTCAAATGCACCTAATAGATAAGAGACCATCCAACTCAGCCTAAATATAATAGGCCACTGATGTGTTATCGTTGCGGTGCGTATGGCCATATGGAGAACAATTGTTCCCTACTAGAAGGTGCACCTCCTTGTCAACATTGTCTAGATGCTAAGGATCACTATACCAGAGATTGCTCAAGGAGACACCTTGCTCCAATTCACATGATTGCTGTCTCCCCACAAGTAGAAGGTATGAACACTCAGTCTTATGCTATTTCATCTTCTTCAATACCAATGATGAATAGAGCTAGACAAACGGTAGCAACCTTTAGGGAACAACAACAGGGACTTAAAGATAGAGATGAGGAAAAGAAGGTGGGCTAGAAGGACTAAGATGAAATTGAAGGAGCTTAGGAGAGGGTGACTACTTCGCTAAAGGACCAACCAACAAGTTCGCAAGAAGATACACAAGAGGTGAACATTGAGGAAACCTTGAGGGGTATTCATCATAAGATTAGACTGTACCAACTCATAAAGATGGATTCAAAAGTAAGAAGTCACTTGTTAAATATTACACTCTCTGCCTGCCTGAGCCCACCTCCCAGCAAGGATGGTTTCATGGTTGAATTTTCCCCTGCACCCTTGGTTGATTATCAAAGTTCAAGGCTATGAGCTTTGATAAGAGATGAAGCCCTCCATGGTGTTATTATAGATGGAAGTTCTGACATCAATTTGATGCCAGATTTCACCATGAAGAAACTAAAGCTGAACCCCAGTGATAGATGCATCACAATTTGCCCTAGGGGCCATTCTATCCCAATGTGGAGATGATGGACACCTACATCGAATTGCTCATTCAAGGAAATTTTCCCCTCTAGAGATTAATTATGAAATCCATGATAAAGAACTTCTTGCCATAGTAGACACATTTGATACCTAGCATCACCATCTAGAAGGAGCACCTCACAAAGTTACTATGTATAGAGATCACAAGAATTTAGAGTACTCAATGACCACCCGTGTGCTCAATAGAAGGCAATCTCGATGGAGTAACTTTCTATCTAGGTTTGACTTTGTCATCACCTACAGTCCAAGAGGTCCACAATGTTAGTCAGATACCTTGTCCAGAATATCTTACCTTGCACCAAAGAAGGGTGAAGAGGACTTTGATCAACAAGAGAGTGTATTACTCAAGCCCGAGCATCTTCAGTTAGTAGCTATCTCTTCAAGCCATCATATAGATTCAGCCTTGAGTCATTTGACCCCTGAGAATCTACCACAAGATGAATTTTTCTGTAATGTTAAGCAGAAAACTCAAGAAGGAAAAGTCCAAGAAGTAAACGAGTTTTATGAAAAAAATGGATTACTATAAGAACCTATTGTATGTCCCTCCAGGAAAGCCCACGATCCAAGTAGTTCAACAACATCATGAAAACCTTACAACAAGACATTTTGGAGTAAAAAAAACAATAGAACTCATATCAAGGGATTTTTGGTGGCATCAAATGTGGAAGGAAGTCAAAAAATATATTTGAACATGTGACACTCACAATACAACTAAGGTACCGTGACATAAACCTTATGGCCTCTTGCAACATTTACCTATTCCAGAAAGGCCATGTGCTTCATTGTCTATGGATTTCATTACAGATGTACCAAAGTCAAATAAGTATGATGCCATTCTTCTTATTGTGGATAGATTTACAAAGATGGCACACTTTATTCCAACTACAAAGGCAATTAGAGGTGCAATCACTACTAGACTTTTTCATTGATACATCTTTAGGCTTCATGGATTGCCTGATGATATTATTAGTGATTGAGGTCTGCAGTTCATATCTAGCTTTTCAAACAGTCTTTGCAAGCTTCTTGGTATTCATGTTAGACTATCTACAACAAATCATCCACGTACTAATGGACAAACAAAATGGATGAATCAATTCCTAGAGCAATATCTCCATTTCACCAACAACTACCACCAAAATGATTGGTTTGAATTGTCACCCTTTGCAAAGTTTGCCTATAGCAATAGTGTTCATGCATCTACTAAGAAAAATCCCTTCTTTGCAAATTATGGACAACATCCAAGGATGGGTATACAGCTCTCAAATCATTTCAAGAACCTAGTTGCCAGAGATAAGGCCCAATACCTCATGGAAATTCAAACGGAACTCAAGCAAGAGATCCATAAAGCTCAAGAACATTATAAGTACTATGCAGATCAATATGCTGCTATGTGTTTTTCTATTTCAAAGATGATAACCTCTAAATTTGAACTTTTTCTCTCTAGTAAGCTTCAAGAGCTTTTCTTAGCTATATAATGATATGAAGAACACCTCAATCAGAGGTGTGTAGCTCAAAATATACAAAAAACAAACACCTATTGTCAATCTCATCTTCACATGCAACACTTCTGCTCTATATTTGCAATTTCGATGACGCTAGCACTACAAATTTAGACTTGTCTTCTTCTACAAAGTTGTAGCTTCTACATCAAGCTACACAAAGCAAGTTGACTCGCATGAATCAGACTTGTAGAACTCACGTAATGGCCCAAAAATGAATCTTCTATCCGAGTGATTGTAGATTCATCCTCTACAATAATCTGCATTTTTCCAAATTTCAGCACTTTAAAACTCCGAACCAAAACTTGCACTCTTCTGAAAAGTTGTAATCGTCTATCTCAAGTATGCATAGAACTTTAAAATGCATCAATATCAGATTTTAAACTCGAGTTATGGCTGAAATACTGAGCAGCTATCAAGAGGTGCCGACCTACACATTCACCTCTTGTGATCTAAGCTTCTATTGAAGCTTCTCGCACACTAGCCTTCAGCATGCTCTAATACAAATGAAGGGCTTTGATGTGTAGAACAAGAGGAGCAAGGAGGAGATGGAGCGAGAGAGAGGAGAGAAGAGACATGCACATATGCATGGGAGCCTCGAAACCCACATAATAATATCTCTTGAGGCAATGCTCTAAATAAGATGTATATATAGGGTAAGCTCACATGATCCTTACATCTCTAACAGTGCTCCATGTAATATTTGCAGTTCCAAGTGAGAATAGAAAGCCACTATTAGATCTTCTATATGGAATACTACCATCCCAATATGCATCGGTGTATCCATGAACCTACAAATATACACTAGCTTCATAAATCAATGCATAATCCAAAGCGGCACTCAAATAATGTAGAGTGCACCTCAAAGCATCTAAATGTGGCTTCTTCAGAACCTACATAGATTGACTTTCAAGTCCAATAGGGTATCTTAGATCAAGCTGCCTTGTAACTGTGAGATTCATGAAACTTCCCATAATTTTTCTATACATAGTAGCATTTTCCAATGCTTCAATTCATGTCATATCCAACTTCAAATTCTGATCTAATTGCATAGAAATTGGCTTACAATCAGCCAAACCATACTTTTGCATCACGCTCAAGGCATATTTCCCTTATTACATCCAGATATGTGTTTCTATATATATAAACTCAATGCCCATGAAATAGCACAAATTGACTTCAATGGAAGTTAATGAGGTTGTTGATGCACACCTATAAAGGTCTATAGTGGGCTCTTTTAATTATGCAACTATCACAACAGCCAACCAAGCATAGACTACTCGTGTGCTATCCCAATTCATACACACACCTAGAATCCCTCACTTACTTTTAGCTAAGAGAGTACTCAGAGATCTAAAAGACACCTTGAATGAAAGTCTTTTCTATCCTTTAGAAGATGATTTCCAAGTGAAAGCATATATAAATGCTGCTTGGGATAGAGAGGTAGTGAATATAATTGGAGTTTTTGTAACCATCAATATTGATTGTTAAAATAAAATAGATAAGTATGCATACTATTCCATCCTCCTCTTTGTTTTTCTTGGGCACTATCCAGTTTCTGCATAAAGAAATTTGTTCCTTTTTTCATCAACATGCTTGTTACCTATAAGATGGTGTAGATGCTTTACATGAATATCAAACTTCGGAAAAGATAGATGCTTTACATGAATATCAAACTTGGGAATTGGTGCCTAGGACTCCATCTATGAAGATCATATGCTCAAGGTTGATATACAAGGTAAAGAAACATTTTGATGGATCTAAAAATAGGTACAAAGCAAGACTTTTGGGGAAAGGATATGTTGAAACAAAAGGTATAAATTACGAAGAAATGTTTCCACCTATTGCAAAGATGCCAACTATTAGACTACTTATGAGTGTGGCAGCTTCTAAGGATTGGAAGATTTATCAAATGGATGTAAAACATGCCTTTCTAAATGGATGCATGTTTGAGGAGGTATACATAGATCAACCTCTTGGTGTGGAAGATTCACTATATCCTGGATAAGTATGCAAGTTAAGAAAAGCTTTGTATGGTTTGAAGCAAGCCTCTAGGACTCGGAATCATAAACTAGTTACCTATTTGTAGGATAAGGGATTCAATGTGAGCAAAGAGGATCCTTCCCTCTTCATCAAGAGGATCCATTTAGAAGTCATATACCTATTTTTATATGTTAATGAGATTATAATTGCATGCAATGATGCTAAAGGAATTAGAAACATCAAGCTTTAGATGAAAGAGGAGTTCAAAATCAGCAATCTAGGAATACTCACTTACTTCCTAGGACTGGAAGTAGTATATACAAAAATAGGTATGTACCTTACTCAAAGGAATATCATCAAACCAATGCTTGTCAAATTCAAAATGGATAATTCAAAGGTTGTAGGTACTTCTATGGAGATGAAATTTAAGTTAAGTGCTCATGAAGGTGAGCACATTGAAAATATAAGTAGCTATTTGAGTCTAGTTGGTAGTTTGAATTATGCTACATTAACCTAGGTGGAACTTTGCTATGGAGTGTCTTAAGCAGGTTCATGCATACTCCATGGAAACCTCACATGGAAGAAGCAAAAAGGATCCTAAAATATCTCAAGGGATTTTTGATATAGACATCACACTATTCTCTAATGCAGATTAGGTAGGCTCCAAAGATGATAGAAGAAGCACATCTAGGTACCTCATCTTTGCACGTACAAAATTGATTTCATGTTCTTCAAAGAAGAAACCCACTTGCACTCTCATCAACAAAGGGTGAAATTAGAGGACTCGCAACTACAACTCAAGAAGCAATGTGGATTAAGACCCCATACTTTGAGTTAGGCCTTAAGTCATCTAATCCTCATATCTTTGAGGATAATATTAGTTCATTTCATCTTGTTGCTAACCCACTCTATCATGGCATGAATAAACACATAGAAGTGCATTACCATTATGTTAAGGAAAATATTACAAGTAACGAGATTCGGTTATCTTATGTGTCAACTCATCAACAGTGTGTGGAATGATGAGAAAGGCTTTGAATGGAATCAAGCTAAAGAGATTGAAATCAATGATTGGATTACAATAGATTTGAAGGATTGAAAATTCAAGATTCTTGGGCTTTAGGGGGAGTTGTTGGTGCAATAAGTAAGCCTAACAGCCTTGCCTTAACTCAAACAAATTCCATGAACTTGTTAGTTGGGAATCAAATTTAAATCATCCCAAACGTCTATGATCACTTTTAGGTGATGACTCATCATATTTAGACTTAAATCCATGTAAAAATAAATCTACTTCTTTTTCGTGGGATATGAAGCATATTCCTGTGAAATTGAGCTAAATCCTTGAGCACACATTATGCTCAATTTATATAGGAATATTCCTTCACAATTGTCTTGTATCATATATGTAATATTAATACACATTTTGATTCATATATCTTAATGATTCAACTCTTTGTGTGCTACTACAATACCTTGAGGTACACAATGATTTTCTCTGATCCATTTCTCTCTTTATGAGTATCGATTTTCAAAACTTTCACCTCAATCAATTAGATACAAGTTTTTTTATCTAGATAAAGATTTTCATTTTCATTGGGTCAATACATCTAAAGTTATGAATGTTTGAATTTGATTGTCTATGCACTTCATCTTGTTCCTAAAAAGTTAGGGTTACCACCCTAGACTTGCTAAATTTGTTTCTCTCTATATAGTTCATCTAAATTCATCAAATAGCTTTCTTTAGTTGTATAAACATTTCAATTAGATGTGTTCAAATCTCTTTGGTCAATTCATACAAGGTTGTGAGCTTTGAGCATTTTTCTGTGATCTTTGTTTCCCAAAATAGAAGGGTTCTTCAGACCTTGAGAAGTGCAAGTCATCTGTTTTGATGATATCATTTGGCAATGATGTTCTAAAGGACATGGTGACTATTTATGCATATCTGAGAAGATAAGGAAGTACATTAAGTATCCCTAAAGTCATATTGGCTGGTGTAGAGCAATGTTATTGCAACACCCACTAATTTCTACATATATCTCATCACCTCTTCACAATTTGAAGGTTTTGCCCAAAATACTAAGTGAATGCTCCGGATACTTTGTGTGCTTCAAAATGAGTTTGATTTCTATCAAATTCCTTAATAAACACATCAATCAATGCATCGTGAGGGAGAAACAATGCTAAGAACTTGGGAAAACATGTTGCACCATTGCATATAGATATGCCTACCCAAAGATAACAAACAAGAAAGTAAGGGGCTAGCATAAGCAAGGGGCTAGCATAAGTAAGGGGCTTGCTTGTTACAACTCCAAAACTTATTCCACACTCTAAAGGAACTTAAAATCCAAGAAGATGACTCAAAAGAGGTTATGATACAAGCTACTTTTATAGAGCGAAGTTGGCCCCTAAAATGTAGGAATGACCTTTCCTAAAAATTTAGCCTATTTAGTTGGACGACTTACTTGAGATGCCTTGGGGAGTTGTTCATTGACTATATTTTATGGCATCTCATGCTTTTAAGCTTGCATACATTGATCCACATGTCCATGATTGATTTACCAAGAATTGTGGCTTGAATCACGATTTTGACACTCCCCCTCAAGCTTCACATCTTCATCTTCATCCAAGCTCCTTAATGTTGAGGCATTGATTGAACTTTCAAATCTTCACTTCATACAAATCATTTGCAAACATATCATCAACTTGGTCCTTGGTAGCTATATGATGTATTCAAACTTCCTTGGAGATAATCGTTTCTCTTATGAAGTGATAGTGCACTTCAATATGCTTGGTTCTAGTATGATAGATGGGATTCGATGCTGGCTGAATACTACTCAAATTGTCACAAAATATGGGTATGTTTCAACCTACAAATTAAGCTCCATAAATACCTTCTCAATCCATGGTATCTCACATAAAACGTGAGCTGAAACTCTACATTCAACCTTAGTGGAAGACAATGCCACTATGGGTTCCTTCTTTGAAATCTATGAGATGATTCTGCTACCTAGCATGGCTAGGTGACGACTTGTAGTCCTTCTATCTTCCTTTGACACACACTCTCTCACAATCAAAGAGAGGTACAGACTCACATTGAGGCAAGAAAGAATGATCTTCTTCTTCTTCTTCTTCTATTACATAAAAAGGAATGTACAAGAATGACCTAAAAAACAAGAATACAACTACTGCAATATATAAAGACCAATACATACGGAAAACCTAATGTCCGCGAATGGGTGAGCTGGAAAGAAACAAATTTTCCATCACTCTCGGTAGATAAATATAATAATGCTCAATAAAATGTCCCTAACATATACCGACGTGATCACTATACATGTCAAAGAAATGAAAAAGTGATACGTATCATCCTGGATCATCACATGTTGAGCTTGATATCTCAATAGCTTAGCTCTAAGTTGATTTGGCCTTCATCATCTCCATGCTTTTCTCCTCACATTCTTGCATACAATCATATTTATGATACCAAGGATGTAGCTCATGAAGCACTACATAACTTGATATCCTCAATGTTCGGGGAGGTATCTCAACCCCTAGGCAATGATCAAGCACAAATGACCTCCATAGGTACCCTTCTTTGAACTCTCCACACCAAAAGTGCTCTTTCTCAGAGCATATGTATAGAACTCTAGTTAGCTTTTGTGGACCTATGGTAGATACCAAAAGCTTTCCATAAAAACAAATTTCACTCAAAATGGATTCTTACAAAAAGAGAAACAATTTCCAGATGACCGAGTTGAAGGCTCAAAAATGCTTGTCAAACAGAGACCTCACTTTACTCGAGCAAGAGTTTCTTAGAGAGTATACTTAGAACAAATCTCAAAACTGAATTACATTTAGAAAACTCTAATGGCTACCCAATGACACCAAAATTATATAAAATGGATATATTGAGAAGGAGAACCAGCCCCTACAGCATAAAGCCAAATAGTTCAAATAGAGTCTACATACACACAGAGATATCAATCACCCAACTTCACCAAAATGAGTGTTTCTCTTAGAGTACTTCAAGAATTCTCCAAAGAATTGTTGAGCATATTAAAGATGCCAATCTCTAGTGAAGGAGATAATAATTACATAACATGAATACATAAGGAGGGAGAATCAATTCTAATGATGCAAGGATAGAGAGTCGCAACATTGTGTGTGTACACATAGATATGCTTACTCAAAGAAAAAAACAAACAAGCAAGGGGCTAGGTTATGCAAGGGGCTTGCTTATTACAACTCTACCACTTAGTGCTCACTTTAAACTAGCTAAAACTCCAAGAAGAGGGCCCAAAGGAAGTCAGGATACATGCTCCTTCTATAGTGAGAAGTTTGCCCCTAAAATCTTAAAAATACCTTTCCAAATCAGCCTTCTAAATTGGAGGAGCTAGCTGAGATGACATGGGGAGTGGTTCAATGACTTTTCTTTATGGAATCGCGTGGCTTTTGGCTTGCTTAAAGTGTTCCATATGTCCATGATTGATTTCCCATGATGTTTTTGCTTGAAGCTTGACTTTTGACACTGCTCAAGCTTCAACTCTTCATCTTCATCCAAGCTCCTGCATGTTTATGGCATTGCTTGAACTTTGAAATCTTCATTCCATCCAAAGCCTTTGTAAACGTATCAGCAACTTGGTCCTTGGTACCAATATGATGTAGTGAACCTTTCTTGTAGTGAACCTTTCTTATATATCACCTTTTTTCTTATGAAGTGATAGCGCACTTCAATATGCTTTGTTCTAGCATGATAGATAGGATCCGATGCTAGATGAATGCTACTCATATTGTCACAAAAGATTGGATATGTGTCAACCTGCAAATCAAGATCCATAAATAAATTGTTAATCCATATTAGCTCACATGTGACTTGAGCCAAAGCTCTATACTTAGCCTCAGTGGAAGATACTGCCACTGTGGGTTGCTTCTTTGAAATGCATGAGATGATATTGCTACCTAGCATGACTAGGTAACCCATTGTATCCCTTCTATCTTCCTTTGAACCGGCCTAATCAGCATCTGAGTAAGATATTACCTACATATCATCATCAAATGAGTAGGAAAATACTTCATTTATAGTGGTCTTGAGATATCATAACATTCTTCTTGCACCTTCCAAGTGTGTAGTCCTTGGACTATGCATAAACTATCATAACACTCCAACTCCATATGCTATGTCTGGCCTAGTTATTGTGGCATAATTGAAAGAGCCTACAATAGATCAGTACAAAGTTACATCCTCTAATGGTTCTCCATCAATGGAGCTTAGCTTTACATTAACTTCCATGGGATTTGAAATAGGCTTGCAATGTAGCATCCCAAACCTCATAAGTAGGTCTAGAATATACTTCCTTTGTATGAGCATAATACCTTCTTCTTTGTATACAACTTCAATGCGAAGAAAATACCTAAGATCTCCAAGATCAGAGATCCTAAAATCCTTTCCAAGCTTTGCCTTGATCTCCTCAATGCCCTTTGTATCATTACCTATAATGATAAGATCATCTACATACACACATGTAGACTACAATTTCTCCTCTCTATTTGATGAACATAGATGGATCTGTCTTGCATTCATTGTAACCACATTTGATCAAATACTCCACAAATCTTTGGTTCCAAGACCTTGGAGCTCGCTTTAGGCCATAAAGTGGCTCCTTGGCAACCTACAATCATGATGTGAAAACGTTTTATGAATAAAACCTAGTGGTTGCTCAATGTATACCTCTTCCTCCAAGTCTCCATTGAGAAAAAATTATTGATATCCAGTTAGAACAGCTTCCATCCTCAACTTGTGGCCATTGCAATGAATGTGCTACTTGTGCTCATCTTTTCCATGGGGCTAAATGTGTCTTCAGTGTCTTTTCCATAGGTTTGTGCAAAACCCAGGGCCACCAATCTTGCTTTGAACCTAGAAATAGATCCATTTGAATTCCTCTTTACTTTATGCACCCACTTATTACCTATTAACTTCATATTCTCCTTCTTGGGCACTAGATTCCATGTTTCATTCTCCTCAAGTCCATCAATCTCTTCTTGCATTGCCTCTTTCCATTCGGTGTACCTACTTGCATCTTCATAACAATTGGGCTCATAATCTTCTACTACTTTGTTCATATATGCATAATGAGTTTCCATGTAAGAATCATAAGTAAACCTTTGAGTTAGACACTTTACCCTATAAGAATTCCTCTCTTCACCTTTTGGAGGAACATACCTCCTTTTTCATCAGATAGTGCTTCATACTTTTGAAAAGCACTATCTCATGTGAATTTAAGCTTATATACCCATTTACATGGTAAAGCTTTCCTACCCTTTGGCAAAGGTACCAAATCCCAAGTACCATTCTTGTGAATAGAATCCAACTCACTCTTCATGGCATGCTCCCAGTTGACATGATCCTCTATCTGCATAGCCTCTTTGTAGCAAGAGGGCTCACCAGCATCTGTCAGCATAACAAAATCTAAACCTAGAACATATCTATCAGGTGGATGTGAGACACGTGCACAACGTCTCAATGGTTGCTGAACGGGAATATGTATAGACTGATCTAAATGGATATTCTCTTGAACATCCCTATGTGTAGCATTTTTATGCATGCTAACCAAAGGACTAGTACCCTCAAACACCACTCTTCTCACTTCAACCTCCTTAATGGGCTGTTTATGCATCTTAGACTCATTGAAGATGACATCACTACTTCTTATCACTGACCTTGTTTCAGGATCCCATAAGCGATATCCAAATTGTCCTTCTCGACCATATCCAAGAAAAATCCATTTCTTCGACTTATGATCCAACTTTTGTCTAAGATTCTTTGGTATATGAACATATGATTCACACCCAAAAAATCGAATATGATCATAATATGGTGGCGTCCCTGTCCATAACTCTTGTGCCACTGTCAAACCTTTGGTAGTACTAGGTGAAAGGTTAATCACATGAACTGCAATCAATACAGCTTCTGCCCAAAAACCTTGTGACACGTTTGCATGATGCAACATAGAGACTACTCTATCTTGAATAGTTCTATTCATCCTCTCAGCTACACCATTCTATACTAGGGCATACGGAGTTGTAAACTCTCTACAAATCCCTCTAAACTGACAAAAAAGGCTGAATTCATATGAGGTATACTCACCCCCATTATCTGAACGTAAAGCCTTAAGATTAGTTCCTTTTCCAGTCTCAATTGAAGCAAGCCATTTTTTGAAAGTAGGGAATACCTCATCCTTCGATTTGATAGGATATACCCAAACTTTTCTAGTAGCATCATCTATGAAAGTGAGAATGTAAAGAGAACCACCTAAGGATCTAGTCGGCATAGGACCATACACATCTCTATGAACGAGATCTAAAGGATGAATTGAAGAGTCAATGTGCATTCTATGAACATTTCTAGTTTGCTTTCCATATTGACAATGCTCACAAAATGAAAAATCGGAGAAAGATAACACAGTTATGTAGCCAAAACAAGAAAGATTTTCCATTCCACTATGAGATATATGGCCCAAACGACCATGCCAAATACAAGCCATAGGCTGTTCAATAACAGCTAACAAGTGTTCTTTCTGTGATACAAATAAAGGATAAAGTGATCCAACTTTGATTCCTTTTGCAATAACCATATTGCCCTTTGATATGCGAAAGGATTGAGCATAGAAGAACACCTTGTAACCAAGGTAATCAAGTTGACCAACTGACATCAAACTGGATGATAACTGAGGTACATGGCATACATTATGCATATTAAATTTTGAACCATCAATGAACTGCAAAACCACATCTCCAATCTCCACAACATCACACTGGTAAGAACTACCAAGTCGCATGGTACCAAGAGACTTTGCTGCATAATTAGAGAACCATTCTCTATGTGGTGTCACATGGAAAGAAGCACCAAAATCTAGCAGCCAAGCAGCCATGAGAGCCTTAGTTGGCATAGTACTATCAAGTGTCAACACATCATCATCATCAGAGATAGCATTAATTTCTTCAATCTTCACAATCTAAGTAGATGGTGCACGTAACTATTTAACATGCCCATCAACATTCTGTCCTTTACCTTTAGCATTCTTTAATGCATAACAATCTTTCTTCATGTGTCCTTTCTTATGACAATAATGGCATTCAATATCCCTCTTCCTTGCTTTACTTCTACTCTTATTTCGTTGACCATTCTTTTCCTTGTTCCTGTTCCTGCCACGTTGTTGATTCTTTCCTTGGCAAGAATCACGAACATTATATGCATCTCCACTCTGAGTTCCAACCATGGATTTTCTACGAATCTCCTCACTCAAGAGTGCTCCACATATGTCATCATAGACGAGTTTACCACCAGGTGCACTGTTGCTAATAGCTGCGCAAAATGTATCCCATGATGAAGCCAAGGTGCATAACAACAATACTACTTTCATTTCATTATCCATATCCATTTTTTGAGCGTGTAACTGAGAGAATATAGCATCAAAATCATTTAAATGAGCAGCAACACTATCTGTGTTTTTCATACGAAGGTCGTATACTTTTCTCATCAGATAGACTTTATTTGATGTCGTCTCTTTTTCATATGTATTGCATAACTTCTTCCAAAGTTCCTCTGCACTTTCACAGTCTAATACTGTAAAGTAAACATTATCTGCTAGGTGCAAGTGAATGGTAGACCTGGCCATTTCATCTAACTCATCCCAATCATCTTCATCCATGTTAGTAGGCTTCTTTGAAATTCCATTTACTGGCTTCCATTGCCTCCTTTGAATCAGCACATCTTTAATCTGATTCTTCCATAGAGCAAAGTTTGTGCCATCAAATTTTCGGATCTCAAAATGGTCTTTGCCCTGCAAGTTATAGCTCCTCCTCGGAACACTAGCACTAGACCGTGATCCATCGGATGTGCCTAAGACCTCCACTGCCATGATGGTAGAGAATTGAATGTAATGATAATGGAGCTAGAAGATTCGGAACACCAATGAATAAGTGTATCTACAAGTAAATCGACCATTGTATAGTTGACAAAACCTAAAATCTCGAAAAAAATCTGCTAGAGTATCGTCTGCAAAATAAGTGTATGACCATTGTCAAAAATATCATACAACTACAAGTACTCACATGTTTGCCTGCATAGTGAATCACTGACTCCACTGCATATAATCAGTTACCCAATAGAAGCCAACTAGGCTTATCAAGCACCTATGAACAACTATCATACATCTGTCTTATGGCAAGGCTGGGTAAGTCTTCCACCTCCATCACCGAAGAGACCCCGACATTTGGGTATCTCCCTGTTAAGAAAACCTCACCACAACCCTCTTTATCAAATGTAAAAGGGTTTATGCAGAGAACGTAACCACTATATCAATGACCACATGGATGTACATAAGCGGTATCCACAGAAGCATATATAATGTGTATGTGCTCAATGTATGCAGTAAAATGACACTAAAATGCTGAATGCATAGCCCAAAAACTAACCAATAACACTTGCAAGTATCTGTCAAATCTGATGTCTTTTTTGGCTCAAAAAATTTGCATAAATTTGCAGCGCTTGCTCCCACCAAAATTGAAATCTTTCAAGAAACCTGTAGTTTTGTGAGTGTGGCTGAAAACACAGCCCCAATAGTTGAGATTTAATGTTGAAGAAGTACAAAGAACAATCTTCTTGATGTTTTTAGACCTCTGTGAAGAGAACTATGTGTGGAAGTACTCCAAAACGGCTCCAAAAGACACCCAAAAAATGCTTCAAAAATAGGATTTGGAAGCAAAGGATGAAGCTTTGAGGGACCAAAACATGTTCAAGATAATGTCAACCTTAGTCTTTCCCCTTTTTCAGACACCACAAAAGTGTAGCTTAGTATCAAGAGATTGCCACGGTTAGGCGAGCTCTGGGGGGAACAGTACTGGGATGGGTGACCTCTCGAGAAGTACCAGGAACCTCTATATTCCTTGATCATTGAGGTCCTCCCTTGCGTGCAACCAACGGTGACTTCAGCGACTCGGATGACAATGTATGCCAAGGTCTATGCCTTAGTCACCACCATAGTCGTAAGCCTTGGAGAAAGGCGGGAGGGGGGGGTGCTTGCTTCACTCGCACAAAAGGAACAAAGCGTTTGCGTCAAACTGCTCTGATACCAGTGAAGTAATTCGATGGAAATGCACCATAGTGCGCTCTCCTTTACGCGCTCTCCACAACGAAATCCTCAGAGTAGAAAACCCAACTCCTAAGGTTGCACATGGTACTCTGCACAGAGGCTGCAAAATACAAAGACAGACTTCTTAGGTCTTACACAGTACAAAGGGAGCACGAAGACAGACTTCTTAGGTCTTACAAATGCGGTCGAACTTATAGTATGTGATTGACTAGGGCACTGTATGTTTTATTAAAGAACATATACAAAGAAGTGTCCAATGGCCATTTGGCCTTTCACATGGACACTAACGGTAACAAGGAATTCAAGACCACTCAAGCAATCTAGAACATGACTAAGGCACCTCATCACAAAGAGGTAGAAGAAGAAAAAGAGGAAGAGGAGGAAGGAATCAACAAAATAGGAATCAAGATGGTGTAGGATGTTACATATGTGGAAAGCTTGGCCACTATGCTAGAGATTTATACCAAGGCGGAAACCAAAGGAGCTATAATTAAGGTTCTTCATACAAAGGCTAAGGTAACTATGCTTCTACAAGTTCAAAAAATGACAATCTTTTAATGATGCACATGAATGGGAATTCAACAAAGTAGATAACACTTGTTATATTGATAGTGGATGTAGCAACCATATGAGTCGCAATGCTTCTTGGTTTACTAATCTACATGCTCCCAAATGTAAAGGACATGTACAAACAGGTGATTATACAGCCCATAAGATCTCCCATGCTGGAGATGTAGCTTTGGATGACAAGGATGAAGGAAGATGTCTCAAGGATGTCTTGCATGTACCTACCCTCACAAAGAACTTGGTGTCCATAGTGAAAATGGTTCAAAGAGGCTATCAAGTAAGGTTCAACAAAGGTGGATGCTTTATGGAGAACCCTAAGCAAGGGCACAAGATCATAGCACGAAGAAGGAATCAAGGGATACTCTTCAGCTTGGAGGTAAATTCTCATTCCACTCAACATGTCTACTTGACATATGGAAACAAGAAGATTTGAAAGTTGGACTTGTGGCACAAGAGGATAGGTCACATCAACATATAGAGAATGAAGGAAATGCAATTCAAGGGGCAGGTTGAAGGTCTTCCCAACTTGCAACGACAAGGTATGAATCATTTATGTGAATCTTGTCAATTAGGGAAACAAGAAAGACTTCCATTCAAGAAGAGTGGCTACATAAGTCAACATCCATTGGAGTTGATACATACAGATGGGTGGGGGCCAAGCAAAGAGCAATCCATTGGAGCTAATAAGTACTTTGTCACTTTTATAGATGATTGCATAAGGATGGTTTAGGTTTATTTCATCAGAAACAAATCAGATTTGTTTACATGTTTCAAAGCATTTAAGGCAATAATAGAGAAGGAAACAAGTACACATATCAAGAAGCTAAGGTATGATGGAGGGGGAGAATATTTCTCCAATGAATGTTCTAATTTCTTATGGGATCCAGGCATCAAGAAGCAAGTAACATGCACTTACACACCCCAACAAAATGGATTAGTAGAGAGAAAGAATAGATACATTAAGAATATCGCTAGATCAATGCTTAACGAGATCAATGTACCTAAAATGCTTTGGAGTGATGCAACAAATACCACCATGTAGCGTATGAATAGGGCTTCTAACTCAAGAATCCATGGCTTGACACCATATCAAGCCTATTATCGTAAGAAACCTGATCTTTCCCACTTGAAGTTATTTGGATCTACTTGTTATGTACATGTGCTAAGCGAATTGAGGCACAAGCTACAACTAAATGTTGAAAAGTTTATGTTTCTAGAATATTCAAATCATCATAAAGGTTATAGGTTCTTTAACCCAAAGAGAAAGGACTTGAGGATATAAAGGGATTTAGAATTTGATGAGCTAATCCCTTGGTATTAGAAATAGGATTGTATGCAGGAATATGAAGAAGGAAAGCATTGACATGATGAAGAACAACTTGACCTAGAGCTAAGGTCCAAGGAGTTCCATCAAAGAAGATAGTTCAAGCATGACCTCACCATGGAGGGGGGGATCTTCATCAATCTATGAAGCACAATAAATCAACAAAGGAAAAGTGTTTTAAGCAACAACATGGTGTTGATTTTGAGGAAATCTTATCTCCATTGGTCAAGATGACTACGTTTTGCATGTTTCTTGGATTCGTTGCAATGGAGGACTTAGAGCTTGTCCAAATGGATGTGAAAAGTGCTTTCTTGCATGGAGATCTTACAGATGAGATCTATATGGAACAACCAGAGGTTTATGTAGTTCCTAGCAAGGAAAGTCTAGTTTGTAAGATTAAGAAGAGCTTCTATGGACTTAAATAGTCCCCTAGACAATGGTACCAAATGTTTGATGCTTTTATGAAGTCTCAAGGCTATTCTCGAAGCAATGAGGATCGTTGTCTCTACAAAAAGATATGCTTAGATGGCAGCTTGATATGCTTGATACTTCATGTCGATGATATGCTAATTGCTGGGAAGTCCTCTTATGATTTGTCAATCCTAAAAAAGAAGTTGAGTAAGACATTTGATATGAAGGATTTGGGGGATGCCAAACATATTCTTGGCATCCACATTACTTTTGATAGGAGCAAAAGATGCACATACTTGTCTCAAAGTGAGTACATATCCGAAGTACTTCACATGTTCAATATGCAGGGTGGAAAGGCATTGAGTACACCTTTACCCACATATGTGAAATTGAGCAAGGATGATTGCCCCAAATCAGATGAGGAAAAGGAATTCATGACCCAAATTCCCTATCAGTTTGTTGTTGGTAGTCTCATGTATGCTATGGTAGCTACAAGACTAGACATTGCATTTCTAGTGGGAGTTGTGAGCAGATATATGTCTAATCCTGGCAAGAAACATTGGGAAGTGGTCAAGATGATTCTAAGATATTTGAGTGGCACTAAGGACAAGTGTCTATGCTTAGGTAGAAGGAAAGCATCCATTATTGGCTACACAAATTCCGACTATGTTTGTTGTGTAGACAATCGTAGGTCTACATCAGGATACATTTTTCATTTTGTTGGAGGTGCTATCTCTTGGAGATCTCATCTTCAAAAATGTACAACTATTTCCACCATAGAAGCAGAGTATGTTGCAGCAAGTGAGGCATGTAAGGAAGCATTGTGGCTGTCTTGCTTGTGATATGGGTTTACCTCAGCATGTACCTCGTTTGCTCAGTGAAAGTCAGAGTGCCATTGATTTGGCTAAGAATCCGGTCTATCATGCAAAGACCAAGCACATTGAGGTGAGGTATCACTTCATTCAAGATTGCTTAGCCAGTGAGCGCATTATTCTTGTGAAGGTTCACACTCGAGATATGCTACAGATGCTTTGACTAAAGCTCTACCATAGGATAGCTTTGGACACTGTTGTCACTTGATGGGGGCTACTTGATTCATGATCTTACACAGTCACTTCTATACTATGTAACATACCCATCAGGTGGGAGGTATAGTTTGTCTACTTGCACTCAGGTATTCTTTATCATTCTTTAATTTTCTTCCATAGTTACTTTGGCCATATTGGCCTTTAGTGGGAGATTGTTACCATTAGTGTCCATGTGCAAGGCCAAATGGCCATTGGACACTTCTTTGTATATGTTCTTTAATAAAACATATAGTGGCCTAGTCAGTCACAAACTATAAGTTCGACCGCATTTATAAGACCTAAGAAGTCTGTCCTCATGCTCCCTATGTACTGTGTTTTTCTGTGTATTCTACAGCCTCTGTGCGGAGTACCATGTGCGGCCTTAGGAGCTCAATTTTCTACTTCGAGGATATCGTTCTGGAGAGAGCGTGAAGGAGAGTGCACTATGCTGCATCGCCATCAAATTACTTCATTCCTCCAAACCATCCTTTGCCTCTAGCTTGTCCATGTCTTCCTTTTCCCCTTTAATTACCTGCATAAAAAACTAGCGCACCCTTGCTTTTAGTTGAACTTCCACCCAATTCCTTGACCTTAAGTATGTATTCATTTATGCTACTCCTTGAGCTCTTCTTAAGGTTGTTCATCTCATTCTTGACTTGGATCTTCCTTGCTTTGGTTCTTGTTGAATAAAGCCTCTCAAGTATCTCCTATACCTTCATGCTTGAATCCAAGTCTTTAATATGGCCGATCATGCTATTGCTAATGTGTTGGGAAAGGATAAAGATAACCCTCTTGTCTCTTTGATTCCATTCCTTAAAGGCTCTTTGTTGATCATCGGTTGGATGTTCATCCAACCTAGGTCTTTTTTCACTTCCACTAATCAATCCCTAAAGGCCCTTGCCCATACGGTAGTTGGAGACCCTAAATCTCCATGATGGATAGTTCCCCTTATCTAAATTTTTAATTTGAGTGTTGAAGTCACCTATCTCTGGTCTTCGCTACTCAATATAGCCCTTGGCTGAAGCTTCAATGCATGTGAAATGCAAATGAGGCTCCAAAGTTACTTAATCCAAAGCTTTCCTTAGATCGACACCTTGCACACTTTAAAATTGGGGTAGAATAGGTCCCCCATGATGCGAGCTACCTTGAACAAGGTTTTGTCGATGAAAATCTTCCGCTCCAAGAGGTCTTCTTGCTTGTTTTGGATGTCTCCAAGATGCCAAAATGTTCTAATACCACTATTGGGCAAAGTATCTCAACCTCTATGCAACATCAAAGCACGAATGACCTCCACATTTACCCTTCTTTGACCTTTGCACACCAAAAATGATATTTCTGAGAGCATATGTAGAGAACTCTAGTGAGCTTTTATGGAACTATAATAGACACCAAGATCTTTCCAAAAAAAGCAAATTTCACTATAAGACTACCTAAGAGAGTGGCAAGCCTATGGCAAGTAAGACCATTCAAAGAGGATTGACAAGCTTATGTAAGGGCAAGTAAGACCATCCGAAGAGGACTGGCAAGCCTTGTTAGGTGCAGGAGGCACCAAGATCACATTCATGATTTCTTATGTTTTTTGTAGGTGATGAAGAAAGCTTGGAAGATATGGAAGCTAGAAATTCTTCACATGAAGAGGACTCATAAAAGAGTTCATATATGATCAGCCCATTATTGATTTTGCAGGTATAAATTAGTCATCAAGCATGAAGAAACGATTATGAAGAAAAGGGGATTTAATTAGCAAGGATTGGAAGATCCAAGATAAGTCCAAAGAAGAGAAACGTACCCAAAAGAAGTAGGTACACTCAAAGAAGAGTAAGAACAGCCATCAAAGGTGCATTCAAAGGACAAGGAGGAGCCACCTCTATGGAAGGAGCATCTAGAAGGGAAGGAGCAACCATGATGCAAAAGAAGTCATGAAGACAAGTTGAAAGAAAGCATGACAACTGTGACATCGTCAAAAGGAGATGAAAAGATTACACACAAAGACAAACTCAAAGATGATCCAAAGACAAAGGAGGATCAAAGAGAAGCATGAAAAGAAGAGAGAATCCATGAAGCCATGAATCCATGAAGGTAAAGAAGGATACAGATTCTAAAGAGAGGACAACAAAGAGGAAGACAGTGAAGCAATGAAGATAAGTACAACCAAGGTGATCTAATTTCATTCTATGAGTTTGTATGAAGCATGTTCCTTGATAGGGATTGAAGAAGAGCTCTTACAAAGAGCCAAAGAACCAAAGCTAAAGCTAGAAGGAAGCCAAAGAAGCTTCAAAGCAAAGAAGAAAGATCACGAACCTATCAAGCAAAGGGCAATAGAAGTGAAAGACGAAGAGGACAAGAATTGGAGAGTAGCATGGACTCCCAATTGTAGCTTGAGGGGGAGTGTTGAAAATTATGGAACTTGTCCAAGCTCCAATTGTGAGGCTTGACACATACTCACCTCTCATTAATTACATCTTCATCATTTATGTATTTGTTGTAAGCCCAAAATGAAGCTAAGCCCTAAAAACGTAGAGAGCACACTCATAACCTTAAAGTAGAGTGTTGAATTAAAAAGGGAAAATGTATTTATGGCTTGGATAAAAGCCGAAATATCAAAAGAGAGATGGAATACTCAAAGAAGTAATGATGTTATCCATATGGAGGGGTTTGGAGCACCAAATGTCACCCAAGGCAATGGAAGGACAAATGGTAAGAAGTGAAAGGTCAAGAGGTGCGAGAAGATGCAAGGGTAGGTGAAAACTCTCATGCCCATACCTCTATATATAGAGGTCATTTGAATGTGAAACTTTGTGGAGATGACATGAAGATGGTACCTCATTCTCTCACCAATGGATAGTAGGGATAGGGAACATTTCTTGTGAACCTCAATTTTTTGCTTAACCTAAGATGACAAGTAGTCTATTGTTATGCACTCGGTGACCTAGTCAAATGAACTCAAAATGGAGTTTTCTTTGGCGTGGTAGAAATCTAAAAGAGTCTACTATGTGTGGAAAAAAGTTTAGAGCCATTGGAGCTCTGAGTTGTGATGGAATCAGGTTTTAGTAAGCATGTGTGTTACATGGCAGATTCTAGAAGAGGTTCTCTAACTTCCACTACATGTATTGGAGTGAAATTTCTCCACATAGATCAAGTAGAAAAGAATAGATATGGGAGACTTCAAAATGAAAATTCAAAATTTAGATAAGGGGAACTATCAACCATGGAGATTTAGGATCTCCAACTACCTTATTTGCAAGGGTCTATGAGGATTGATTAGTAGAAGTGAACAAAGACCTAGGTTGGATGAAAATCGTACCAATGATAGCTAATGGCCTTTTGGGACTAAGGCCTACTCAAGAAACGTTTGGCTTATTCATGATTTTGGGACAATTCTATATTTTCTAACTCTATTTTTTAAATGATTCATGCAATATATGTGTGCACTATATGCTCCTATATTACCTTCAAAAAGATGAGAGATTGAAATTGACAATTATCTAAATTTACAAGAGGTAGGGTCACCTCTTGTTGAAAACAAAATGATAAAATTTGAATTCAAGCCTAATATTGGGAATTGGAAGACTTGGGTTGAGGCCACTCCTAATTTACAAGACTGAGGTTTGAACTCATTGAGCCTCTTGCAAAGTAGATAAAAATATATAAATATTGTTATACATATTAAAACGTATATGGAGGCTTTCTTATTGTTAGAATTCCAACCTCATGTCATCTCATCCTTCGAGTCCTTCCTATTAAAAAATTAGCTATTTGAAATGATGCAAGAGTTTCTTTTGACTCTCACATTAATTATAATACATTCAACATTTGGAATTTACATTTGAGACTAATATTCATTATTAAATATAATATCCATAATAAAATTGAAGTGCCGTATAAGAAACAAAATATCATTATGACTCAAGATTGAGCATATAAATGAAAAAACTCAACATCGAGCATATTAATAGAAGAGTTACAATTTATCAATGGAACTTCAAGAAAAAGAAGATTGAACTTGTTATAAAATTAATTCTAATTCATTATCTTACCTTGTTAAACATATTCAAAATTAGACAAAAATTATAATAAATGAAAGCATATATATATATATATATACATATATATATATATATATATATATATATATATATATATATATATATATATATATATATATATATATATATATATATATATATATATATATATATATATATATATATATATATATATATACAGAGAGAGAGAGAGAGAGAGAGAGAGAGAGAGAAAGAACGAGAGAGATAGATATGTGTGTGTATGTATATAACCATACCAATCTTCAAACTATAAAAACATACCGCTTTCAAGAAAATGCAAAATCTATGAATAATAGAGCATTTGATCAAATAATGAGAAAATATAATTTAATCTATAATTATCCATATAAATTTAATTATCTCATAAACATATGGTGTTTGAAAACACCTAAATAAATTTAACGCATGGTTAACTACCCATTTAAGTTGAATTATTTCAAAAACATATGGTGTTTAGAAACAACTAAATAAATTTAATGCCTGGTTAACTATCCATTTAAATTGAATTATCTCAAGAACATATGGTGTTTAGAAACACCTAAATGAATTTAATGTAACGTTAACTATCCATTTATTTGAATGATCTCAAAATGTATAGTGTTTAGAAACATTTGAACCACTTTTTTACATGATTAAAGATCCATTTGATTGAGGATTCTCAAACGTGTGTTGAGTTGGAAATAGCCTAATTTATAGTATACAATTCCGATTATCATAGCAATAACATCATATCAAATATAACAATGTGTTTGGAGGCTTATTCCTCATAATAACAATGTTTACATTCAAAAGTTGTAACTTCAATGCTTCATAAGGATTGAAGATTCTAGTGAAATGTTTTGATAGTAACATTCTAGAAAAATACATATGGTTCCTTTGTTTTCCAAATATAAGATATCAGCGCTCCACATTTGTCGATGAGCAACATCCAAATTGTAAAAAAGATCAAGGAAATCTTGGATACACAAAATAATAAGCATAATCTTCATTGTAGACAATACTCTCACTTTGTAGGCAACAACATTGGTGGTAATGGAGAGCCATCTAGTCTACATTAATTCCTACACAAAAAGTTAGCAAAGCCAAAGAAAACTTAAGGTTGAGAGGATTTACCCCCTTCCAAGAGAATTAAAACAATTTGGACAGTTGAGATGAGATAAGTGTTTCAAAGAATTAAAACTTCACTGTGAAGTATTACAATAATAACTTATAAATTTTTTCAGATTATAACATAGTTATGCAAAATATTATCATGGATACATTAAAAAAATAATGTTATAATATGATCAATAACATAAAAGACTAATTGAATTACAAATTGAAATTTTCTTCATCTTAGATGTAGCTCAAGTGTTCCATTACTTCATTTCCTTTCCCTTGGCTTTGTTCTACCTTTGATATCACTAGTGTTGGAACTTTGGTTTTGTTTGGTTTATGCCCACCTTTTGGTGTCCAAGCCAAAAGAATGGAGGAAGTATTTATCCCAAAAATGAGGACAAGACTAATTTTCTCTCCAATATTTTGTCCGACAATCTCTATATAGCTATTCATCGCTGATGTTTTTGCTTTAAATTTTAAAATAGGTGTCCAATCTGTATCTGAACCTTAAGATATCTTTTTGATTATCTAGTTTGATTAACATCAATTTTTGCCATGCCAAGCCACATAGGGTACATTAGATCACATGGTTATATGAAGAGAAAGTCTCCTTTTTTCACATCAAGAAAAAAATTTAAATCGTTCGCTTGTTTGTTGCATAATAGCCTACAAAAGTGTACATCACTTTCATCCATATTATCAAATGGATTATCTTGCAATATATTTGAGAATCCAAATGATTTGCACCCAATGATTGGCCAAAAATCATGATAAAAAGTATCCTTTCATATTATTTGAGATTTGAAAACCTCTATAAGTTTTCTCCAATAAGTAAGTACGGGATTAATCTACTTGCCATAATTTGAGTTATCTCCCTTCTCTTCTAGGTGCATTTTCCACCAATTCACATATCTAAGGAGTCCTTCCATGACCCTTTCATTATCCTTCAAATAATCACTTGGTGTTTATAATTTTGGAACTCCTTCGAAAAGCTTCAATATACCATCTTCATTTGCTTCCATAATGCTATCTCATTTGTAGGTAGCCAATCAATATTTGCTGGACGCAATTTATATTGTATAAGGGTATCCCTTAACACATGTAGAGTTTGAATTTAAATGGTTTGGAATGCCCAACAAGACTATCACCTCCACCATTTAAGTATCCTTCAAAAAGAAATTTGATATCGGGTACTCTCTGTATAAGAAAAGGTATTGGATACATACTACAACATTCATTGAAAATTCTCATTAGATGTGGAAAACTAAAAATCGATTGTTTTCTGAACTTTTCTTAAATGTAAATAAATAAATTATTTATATCCCCATTTGTATGTTCAACCATAAGGAATCCGAGTTGCACCATATCAAATATCCCATTTGCAACTAACAAAGACAAGTATGCAAAGACATAGGGATTCTTATTCTCTGAAACACAATTATTAAGTTGCAAAGATTGTGTTCTCGATAATTCCTTGAATGAATCACTTTGATTCACATTTGAATTTACATTGTGTTCCTTTGTTGTATACGATTTTCTCCTTTAACACTTCCATGTGATGATAAAGTGCATCACTGGACAATACAAAATCAAATAGAGTATGTGTGTAATGCACACCAAAACTCTTTAATCCTGAATATCTATACAATGGACTATCTTTTCATTGTAAGTTTCTCAAACACATTGAAATAGATGCAATAGTGAAATTTGAATCATCATGCAATAAACCTAAAGCAAAATGACCATAAGCACATTATCCATGTCCATGAGTAAGCATTCCTTATAAAGATATCGGTAATCTCTCAATGCCATTAAAAGATTTTGGAATGGGTTTAATATGTGTTATGGAAATTTTACTTTGATCCATTCTATCATGATTAATGCACAAATATTTCTCTAGATACAATTCTGATGAAACTCTCCAAGCACAGTATAGATTTCTACAACTCATTTTCTGTAGCATGTGAAATCTTCTTTGTGCTAAATATCTTGCACATTCTTCATGGTCTTTTTTAGATTTCTTCTATTCCTCAACAAAATTCACATTTGGAAGGTACTTGACTTTGATAAAGAAACTATTCTAAAGTCTCTATTCCACAATCTTTAAAATGTTGGTTGAGATAATTTATTATATCCCAAACTTTCGAATGTCTTATTCATCCCTAGAAGAATATCCACTTGTTTGTAATGTGATGGAAGCACTATTTGTGTTTCACGAAAACCATCCATACATGTTCTCAACTTGTGTGGCACTCGATTTTCATTATTATCAACGAAATGAAGTATCAAAGTTTTTGTTATTTCTACATTTTTGGTACTTTTTCTAAGTATTCCATTATTTCCATAAATGGATTCCTTTTGACCAAGTAAAACATTTTCTCGCAGCCTATAAAATGAGTTTTTTCCCAATACCATGAATTAAATACCATGCCTTGGTGCATACTTCTTTTCCATCAAACATGAAATTAGAACTCAAGGAACAATGACATGAAATCAAACTATTACCTTTGTAGACCATATTCATGCAAACCAATACATATTTGCATCTATGCGAATAGATTTTTCCCCAAACGTTTAACCTTGCATCCATTATTTTAGATCTACTTGCTACTTGATAACATCTTTGTTCACAACAATCATGAATTGAAATCAACTGAATGCTTTCAAACATGCATCTCTTATTAAGACTCAATGTATTACTCTTTCTATTATGTAGCCTAACCTTGTGCATGTAAATCCTTTTTTCGTGTTCACTTCAGAATATGTACACTCACTGTTTTCCATATGAACATCCTCTTGTTGATCATATTCCATTTAAAGAGGAGAACAACTCATATATCATCAGCACAATGTTGAATATCAATAGCATGAGAATAACATTTCTCTCTAACTTCAACATCTACATCATCAATACCATTGCAATTATCATCTTCAATGCCATAATGAGTTAAAGCATAACTTTGGATAACATGTTTTCTGTCTAACTTTGACATCTGATTCCCCAATACCATTGCAATTATCGTCTTCAATGTCATACAATGAATTAAGACCTAGTTTTTGTATCATAGGCTCACCATCTTTTGTAAAGATTTGGAATATAGGCCAACTAACCGATTTCAAAGTTAAAAACATTTGAGCATCCAACATTCATGGATCCAAATTTTTCTCCATAATAACACTTAGGAAACTTCCTCCCAACTTTTAGCAATTTATAGCATCTCACATATTTACAAATAAAATAATAGAAATTTCATATCTTTCACACTTTTCATGATGCAACAAGATGACTCTCTTCCCTTTTCACTTTTCTCTTTCTTCAAGTTGATCAGTTATACTTTTCTTTGTTGTCATCTTGATTTTCCCTACAAAAAGAATAAATGAGAAAATATTATCAATGCTATTCAATAAACCATCTTGCAATTACTCGAAAAATAATCACATGTGTTAAATTTACAAGAGAAACATAAACATCAATTCCACAAAAAGGATGTCCACATTTACATGTATAGACATTCCCCAATTCTAAATGATTTAAAAAAACCCTTAGAAGTTTTTAAACCTTCAAAAAAGACTCATTGGAAGTCGAATAAGTCAAACATAGTTTATCATTCTTGAATCCTTTATAATTTTGTTATGAAGAATATTAACCAAGAATTGGTTCAAACATAAGTTCAAGACTTTTCTTCTCGAAAGGTTATAGGTTTGAACTTACCTTCTATTGATATATTTCGGTAGTGATGTGTATGAACACACATAGGACTGTCAGGCACTATTTTCCCTCTTTAGGAGGTATTTTCCCCCTGACTTGTATATATGCCTATAACCCTAATGGGTCACTTATCTTTGTATGTTCAATTGGTAATACATTTTGTATTGTATGTTGTGCTCCAAGCTTCTTCTTCTTCCTTTCGTTGTTTGCTTTCTTTGGTAGACCTCAAACTCCAACAATTGGTATTAGAGAAGGTCACTGCTTCATCAAGGGCATCATTGACACCCCTTAGGTTACACCCTCAGAATGGCACAAATAATGGTATGCATACTCACAGTGATTAGGATTTCAAAACATCTTTGCTTTTTGGTGCAAAAGTTTGGATCAAAGCACATTTCGGCATTCAAATGCATTATCATAGCACTTGTGTAGGCATTTTCATCTTTTTGTGTGAAATATATATACAGGCTTCTGTTCGCTAGTAAAAGTGCCTCAAAGTCTGCTAGAGGCTTAGCAGAGCTCGACAAAGTAGTTATGTTCAACTTTTTGAGATACAATAATTTTTCAACATCAAGGTATTTTAATCAATGGCCATGGCTGAAAGGAATGATGTATTTCATATGTTTGTTGTTGAGGACAAGTTGGATGGTACCAATTACCCATTGTGGGCATATATGATGTGCCATGTATTGGTCACAAAAGGATTATAGAATATTGTTCAGGGAGTTGAAAAATGACCTACTAGACTTGCAAATAGAGTTATTGAAGGTGATGTAGATGACATTGAAGATGAGGATCTTCAAATTCATGTTTGTGCTAGAGTTCGTACTGCACTTGCTGTTGTTGGGATGGAGAAAATGCTCAAGCACATGCATTGATAGCTTTGCCTCTCAAACATGCATTATCTCTCATATTCCCTCTTGCAAAAGAGAAAACGATCCTTGGGACACACTTACCACCTTATACCAATGAAGAATTGAGGCTTGTGTTCTTATCTCTGAAATATTTGGAGAGTGAGCATATGAATGAAGGAAATTCTATGGAAATTTTTTTTACAAACATCAAAGATTTGAAGGAATAATTGATTCATGTTGATGAATTCCTGCCAGACAGTTCACTTGTGTAGACTATTTTGAATGGACTTCTAGATTCAGATCAGATTTTTACTTCTACCTTTCCGTTGATGATGAAAGGAAATTCAGATGCCTTAAAATTTGAGGATTTGTTCTCTGTTTTGTTGTAGGAAGATCAGTCCATGCACAATAGGTCCATTATTCATGTAGAAGATCACACTTTTTTAGCTAGTTAGGAGGGAAAAGGTAAATGGAGCTCATCTACTAGTAAGCAAAAATATGCTAATTCTACACATTCAAAAAATGAAGAAAAACATGAGAAGAAATCATATAAATAGAAATTATTTTGCAAATATTGTAAAGGAAGTGATCATGTCATAAAGATCTGTCCAAAACTAGATGCAAAAGATGCAAAGAAGAAAGAGGCTGGAATGGTTTTTGCATAAGCCTCGATACCTAAAAAATAGTTTGTAAATCTTTTGCAGAATGAAGAATTTGCATTTACAATTGTTTGTTAGGACCCATCTTGTCATGAACAATGTATGTCTGTAGTAGACTCAAATGTTTGGTACTTTGATAGTGGGGCAACCAAACATATTATCTCGTAGCATAGTTTCTTCACCTCACTTGATCTTGCTCCTATAGGGAATACCATCACATGCACTAACAAGAGTTGGTAAGACCATTCTGACTACTAGTGATGGTATTTCCTTCATATTTTCACATGCTTTGTTTGTACCAAGGATCAAGAAAAATCTCTTATTAATTTCAGCATATCCAAGATCGGCTTGGTTCTTAAATTTGTTGATGATATATGTACAATTCATGAATTGTCAAATACCGATGTTATTATTGCTTCTTGATTTTTATATTGTGCGATGAATATGCTCATAGATTATGCAAAATCTGTGAATGATTCAGCATGATTCTCAAGCTATATCAGATGCAAAGCTTTGGCATGCACACTTTGGTCATCTGAATTATGCTAGTTTGTTATGCCCTTATAATCTCAAATGGTGTCCTCTTTGCTCAAACTTGAGGCACCTTGTGAACATGTTTATGAACGCTATATTTTGGGCAAAATAAATAATTCCTACCTCCCAAAAAATGGTTCAATTTGAGCTACTAAAAAATATTAGCTTGTTCACAGTCCTGTTTCTGTTCCTATGTAGACACCCTCTTTTGGGAACTACCTTTACTTCGTGACTTTAATTGGAGAGACCTGCCCCCCCCCTTCTACCAATAAATTTGTGTCATTTTTTTCCCTTTGTCTTTGATCGACGACTATATTTATAGCTTCTCGTTACTCCATATTCGGCATTAGTTAGCTAAAGTAGTGATTGGTGACAAAAACAACTTCAAAATTGATGAACACCATTACTTTAGTCAATATTTTGATTATCCTCAACTACTCATGATTTTTTAGCTTTACTTATCCACAAATAAATTAATGGACTCCTCCTTTGATGATCTACCATCTCTGTTGGCTCCTTAATTCATTTGGAATAAATTCATAGCATGTACATCCAAACACTCTCAAGTGTGATACATCTAGTTTTCTATTGTACAAAGCTTCAATGGGTGTTGTCTCATGTATATCTCATGTGGGAGCTCTCTTTGTGATGTATATCATAGGGGCTACTCGATCAGCCCAATAGAAATTAGGGATTCCCATTTCCTTCATTATAGCCCTAGAACATTTACAAATTTATATTCCATTACCATGCATATTACATTCAATGAGGATGATTGGATTGAAGTTCCTATCTCAAAATGGTATTGCATTTTGATGGCACCACAATGATAGAAGCACAAGAATGACATAAGGGTCTCCAAATCATCATGGAAGGGCAAGGCTATTTCACTTAGGATCCAATAGGGCAAGAAAACAATCAAATTAGTGTTTTTTTAGTGAGTGCACATTGATGGGAGGATGTAAACCTTCCATATGTAGCCTTGAAGGATAGATGAACTCACAGATATACTCACAGATACCACTGTTCACTCAAAGTGATGGTTCTCTTAAGTCTTGAGGACTAAATCCAAAAGCTTTTGCATGCTCAAACTAGAAAATAAGATCTTCCTAATGCAAGTTAGGTTTTAGATAATCAAGTTTACAATATGCCTGAGGTGGATTTGCTCTACATCAAAAGAACTTTTAGAATGTGTCAAAGATATCCGTTGAAGAGCATTCATCAATGTTCATTTATGATATTTCATAAGGATCTTTTATGGATCACTTATTCATGTAAAATCCTAGAGCTATTACACCTATTAATGAATAAAGAAAAGACTTAATTTTCATGAATTTGAGATTAATGAGATTGATAATCGATCAATCACCTAAAATCAAGTTCTTAGATTTGAATTAACTTCTCGTAGTTTATGGGAACGTGATTTCATCATCACAACTACCAATCCCACTTGGATTCGAATTCAAAAACCACTTAAAAAGAGTGGTGGAAGGATTCAAAAGTGTATATAAAGACTCTTAAATACTTGTACAATAGATTTGATGCAGTATACTTACACATTTGGCCATCACTTTGATCATTCTTCATTTCTTTGCATCATCATCTTCAAGTCTAGTAAACTTGTAGAGGTTGATTCTCCTTCTAGAATGCTTCGAATTTTGTGAATTAGGAATCATTGGACAAATAGTAATGAAGTAGACAAATTTTGGTAATCTTTTGTTTGGTGGATTGTGAGAAATTATCATTTTAAGGTCTTGAGGTGTATCTCTACACAACACTAGAAAATCAAGAGTACTATCAATCAGTTTAATTCAACACATTTATTGAATTAACAGTGATTGGTAGTACTCTTAGTTGCAAACACAGTAGTTGCCTTTAATTCATTAGTTGCTTATTACAAACACATTAGTTGCTTTTAATTCATCCTCTTGTGCATTTTAGCTACTCAATCCTATGTATAACATTCATCCAAAAGGAATTTTTTCTAGCTGTAATCATGATGGCTTCTCTAAGCATTGGAAGTTGACTGCCTCATCCCCAAATGGAAAGATTTTTTATCTAGTCAATGTGCAAACTTATATGTTTTGTATCAACTTTTCTCATTGATTTTCCAAAGTACATAGTTGATTTTATTGCACTAATCAAAATAATATAAGGTGAGTTTGACATCCAAGAGTGCAAATGTTGGTTGTGTGCTGGTTATCCAAATCCATCTTCATAACTTTGAGCCTCACATTTCTAGTTCCAGCAAGCTTCTCCAAGTTTTCTTAGTGGTATTATAGATACATCAACATGGGTGATGGATTTCCCTAGATGATTGAGAAGCTTGATAGAAACAACTATGCTGCTTGGAAAATCACAAAAGGAAGCCTATTTGCAAGGTAGAAATCCTTATGAAATTGTAGCAAGTGATGAAGCTATGCCCCTTCCAAGATCCCAAGGAGGACAAACATAATAGGAGATAGAGAAAATGACACTTTGGTATAAAAGGGATCATCAAGCATGATCGTACATACAAAAAACTATCTCTCATTTTTTCCACATATTAAAGGATGAAAAACATCTCAAGGGACTTGGGATGCACTTGAGACCTTCTTTTCTGCTAGTATAAAAGCAAGAAAGAACCATGAATGGAATGAGTTCAACCAAATTAGGAAGACACCGAAACAAACTATCACACAACTTATTACCAATATGAAGGAGGTGGCATATTGGTCAGTATCCATTGGGGAGCTAATTGAAGAAGGGGCCATCATGAGGCAAATTCTAAATGGAATTGGAAGTGATAAGCAATGGCAATACTTCACCATAGATTAGGATCTCATCATGGATGTACAACCCTAGATTTCAACATATTCCTTGGAAA
This sequence comes from Ceratopteris richardii, assembly GCA_020310875.1. Lineage (NCBI taxonomy): Eukaryota > Viridiplantae > Streptophyta > Polypodiopsida > Polypodiales > Pteridaceae > Ceratopteris > Ceratopteris richardii. The sequence goes on from CM035422.1 coordinate 33,645,380, forward strand.
ATCTTCAACCAAGTGACCAACAATAAAGTTAACTCTTATCAAGGTAATACAAAAGGTTCTCTTTATGTAGATAACAATGACAATAAGCACAAAGGCAGGAAGATGGAAGATTATGAAGAAGAGATTTCCTAAGCTAACTATGTAGGCAAGAGCAAGTGGAAAGGGAAGAAGAAAGGAGGAAAGCAAAGATTAAAAGGACAAGATGTTCAAACTTGTGCCATCTGTAATAAGACTGCCCATACCACTCAAAATTTCTCGTTCACTAGAAGGACCCAAAACGGAGGTGGAAGAGGTGGATTTGAAAACACTAGAGGCAGAGGTGGACACAACTTCAACAACAACAATAGACGTCACAATAGAAGGGACTTCAACAATTACTTTGAAGATCAATCACATGAAAAGTCATGACTTCTAATGAATTTGAGTCACAAAGAAGGTAAAGAGGATGATCATCTCTTCTACATAGATTCAAGATGTTCAAACCATGTTGCAAGCAATATTGCTATTTTATTTGACTTGCAAAGTCTAAAGCATAGACATGAAGTACAAACAGGGGATGATACTAAGCATAGTGTGGAGAAGACTGGTAATGATAGAGCCTCCAATGGAAGGACAAACATACTAAGTAAGATTCTCTATGTACCCATTGGCCACAATCACGAAAAACCTAATAAGGATAGGCCAAATAGTTGAAAATGGCTTGCAAGTTAGGTTGATCCAACATAGAGCTTTTGTGGAAGATCGATATCAAGTCTTCAAGAAGATAGCTAGGGATGAGAAGCATGGTAGGTGCTTTACTTTTGAAGTAGGAGAAACCAAGAACATAGCTCTATTTAACTTTAGGTCTCAAGCCCTAAGTGATCTTCAAGTGTGGCATATGATGCTCATGTGAATGAAAGAACCTTGAAGGATATATGTAGGGATCAAAGTGTACTAGGGCTGCCGAAAATATCAAAGCAACACATGATAAATAGATGTGATGGTTATCGAATTAGGAAGGTAGAGAGACAACCCTTCAACCATAAAGGCTACAACAACCTATTGGACGTACTACACCCTGATGTGTGAGGACCAAGTCAAGAACCTTCATTGCTAGGCTCAAAGTAGTATGGTTTCTTTGTTGATAATCATAGTATATGCATAAGGTTGTGGGATTTGGCTCCCAATAACTCAATGCGATTCTCTCTTAGTCAGCCTTTCATGTGCGAAAAAATTAATTTCTCTCGTTAACTTTGGGAATTGATCAAATAAAGCTTAGCTATACATAATGTTCTAGCCAAAAACGTATTAAAGTCCAATAATTAAGGCCAAGCTCTTAGGTTTTCCATATGCACCAACATTCATGTGTCCATGGGAAGTGGAGAAGTAAGAGATGAAGTGAACATAGTGAGAATATCTGAATCCAACTTGGGCCTCTTTTCTAACATAATATCTCTCTCTCTCTCCCTTTCTCTCCTTTTGTAATTTCTCTTGCTCATGTAAACTTCGAACTTAAGGTACATTCATTCCTTATAAGGTTGAAGATTTGATAGTAGAGGTGAAGAAAGGATGGGAGATAGTCTCCAAAATGAGAAGTTGGATAGAGAGAACTATCCAACTTGGTCTATGAGGATGGAAGCTCATCTTATGAGCAAAGATCTGATGGGATACATCACAGGAGAAGAAGAAAAGACAGAGTTTAAAGATCCTAGTGTTCAAACTAGGGAGGAGCTTGCAGATTCAAAGATTTGGATGAAGAAGGATGCTCAAGCAAGGAGCATAATCTACATGGCAGTAAATGATAATTTGCTTCCTCATATGAGACGACTTGAAAGTGCAAGTGATATATGGAGTGCATTGGAAGAGCATTTTTAGAATACAACCAAGTCAAGGAAAGCTTCACTATGGGTAGAGTTTACTACATTCAAGAAGAAGGCTTCACAATCAATATCCGATTATGTGACAAAGATGAAAGACATGTCTAATTGCTTAGGTGTAGTTGATGAAGATATTGAAGAAGATAAGTTGGTAAGACAAATTCTCACAGGTCTAAGAGGAGATGAGAAGTGGCAGCCTTTCATATTGTCAACAAAACTTTCATTAGATCATTTCACTCCAGATTTGAATTGATTGTTAGGACATATGCTAACTTTTGAGAATGATATCAAAGGATATGTTGATAAGAGTGCAAGTCATGCAATGTACTCTAAACACAAGAAGAAAGCTATCAAAGGGAAGCAACAATCAGTTGAAGATGAAGGTACCCCAATTCAAGCAAACTTCCTAAGAGGAAGAGGAAGTGGTAGAGGTAGAGGAAGAGGTAGGAATAACAAAGATAATGTCAGAGCTTGCTAGATATGTGGTAAGACCAATCATCTATCTCATGAATGTTGGCATAATAATCAAAGCAAGAGTAACTTTAATCATAATTTTAACCAAAGAGGAAGAGGTCAAAGACATCAGAGAGGAAATTTGAGAGGTAGAGGTGGTAGGATTTTCTTTGGAAGAAATGGAGGAAGAAACTTCCAAAACCAATCCTACAATAACACCTACTACAATTATGCATCAGAGAAGATTCAACTCTTATTATGAATGCAACATGTGAAGCTTCAAATGAAGACTTAAGAGGATTCTATATTTACTCAAGGTGTAGCAATCACCTGAGTGGAAACATTGCTTTGATGATTGATTTGGATAATAAGGCAATCAATCATACAGTTCAAAAAGGTGACAATACAAAGCACACGGTGAAGTCAATTGGATCTGTTAAAGCCAAAGATGGAAGTAGTCCCTTGAGTAAGGTTTTGTATGTTCCTAAAATTCCAAAGAATTTGATTAGTGTAGGACAAATTGTGGAAAAAGGATATGAGGTAAGGTTCACTGATGATGGAGTTTATGTTGAGGACCCTAGCCAAGGGTATAAGTAGATTGTTACACAAAAGAAAGAAGGAACTATTCACATTGAGGGTACAAGGTAATGTTGGACATGCCATGTTTACATATGGAGAGCAAAAGGTGTCTGAGATGGATCTCTAGCATAAGAGGCTTGGACACTTCAATGAAAGAGGTGTCAAAGAGATGATTAATAATGGTTCAGTACTTGGATTGCCTAATGTTGTAGGTCAACACATGACATACAGATATGAAGAATGTCAATTAGGTACGACTCAAAAGCAAGCATATAATAAGCATGGTTTCATGTATTCAGAAAGACTTGAATTGGTACATACAGATGTGTGGGGTCCTTCAAAGGACTTTAGTATAAATTGTTCAAGATATTATGTCATATATGTTGATGATGCTACCAGGTGGATCACTATTTATGTGATCAAAGACGAGTGAGAGGTGTTTAATACATTCAAAAACTATCATGTATATGCAGAAAGAATTACAGGACAAAAATTGAAGAGGTTAAGATCAGATGGAGTGGGAGAGTATTTCTCAAATGAATTTATTGATTACTTGTGGAATGCAAGTATAAAGAGAGAGGTTACTTGTAGGTACTCTCCTCAACAAAATGGTGTAGTAGAAAGGAGAAATAGAACTCTTGTTGAGTTTCCAAGATCAATGATGAAAGAAAAGAATTACCCTAATTATTTGTGGGTTGAGGCTGCAAATACAGCTACATACTTGGTTAATAGGCTACCATGTAAAGCTTTGCAGGGTATGACACCATATGAAGCTTCGTGGGGTAAGAGACCTACATTAGATCATTGCAAAGTATTTGGTTGCTTAGCCTATGGTTGTTGGAGCAAGTCTATGACAAGCCTAAGTATTGGCTTGAGTCCCACAAAGTCATAGAAGAAGCCTTAAAATGAAGACAATGTAAAGTTCACTTGTGAACTACCTCTTGTAAGTTTTGAAGACTTTACTTAATGTAAAAGTGAAAGAATCTTAAGTGGTTGAGTCCACTTCATCAAAAAGGGAAAGAGGAGCCACGAATTCGTGATTTGTGGTAGATAGTGAATCAAATCAATGACTAATTGATTGGAGAGTGATTGAGGGAAGTTAGCCTCCCAAACTCAACTATAAATAGATGGTAGCTTTAATCACAGTTAGAGAGATCTCAGTGAAGACCTCCAAGAGCTGAGCTTTATGCCATAGCAAGCTGTGATTCCAAGGAACACATATGTATCAGTAAGTCCATTGTATTGTACAATCAGTATTATTTCATTTTCATGATCATTTGAGTTCATATTTCCATGTTCTTGTGAAGTGTACTACTCACTGCCATATCTCTCAGTTTTCTCAGTCAGATTGCAGAGATAGTTTCTCTCAGCTCCATGCATCATTTTTCAGTGATTTAAACTTGGTTGTATGGTTCATTATTTTTTATGAGATTACTCTTGAAAGTTAGCTATTTAAGTTAACTAGACTTCCCCAAGATGAATTAAGCTAATTGCTGCTGTGCTCAGAGAATTATGCAAAACACTGGACACATGTATGAACCAAAATAGCAAGTTCTTCATCTCTGAGCTAACTCCAACTTATCTGTTTTGATCTATCTTTTTGAGAGTGATCTTCCAAGGTACAAAGGGTGTCTAATACATCCATTGGCAAGCTAAAAGGGCCCACCACATACTCCTGGAGTTCATTTGGCTGGTGTAGGTCAAGGATTTTGCAACACCTCTTCATCTTCAAGCACATACCTATCCATCTCTTCACAGTGGTATCAGAGCAAGGTTGGACAACATGGCAGATGGATTTCCTTCATCAATTGACAAATTGGATAGAGTTAATTACTCAGCTTGGTCATTAAGGATGGAAGCTTATCTCCAAGGTAGAAGTTTATATGGTTATGTGGCTGGAGATGAAGTTATGCCAAGTTTTAGGAACAAAAGTCAACCAACACAAGAAGAGCAAGAAAGATTGAGCACATGGTGCTCCAAGGATGCGCTTGCAAGGTGTTATCTCCTCAACTCTATCTCAGATTTTTTGTTGCCTCACATTAAAAGTTGTAAGACATCTCAGGAAGTGTGGGATGCACTTGAAGCCTTCTTCTCTTCAAGTACCAAAGCTAGGAAGCAACAACTATGGCTCGATTTCACAACTTTCAAGAAGGCTCCCAAACAAAATGTGATTGATTTTGTCACAAAGCTCAAGGACATAGCAGATCAGATGGGAAGCATTGGAGAGGTAATAGATGAAGAGAAAATTGTAAGGCAGGTCATCAATGGCTTGAAGGCAAATGATAAATGGGAAGTATTCACCACAACTATGGATTTGTACATGGACATGCATGTACCTGATTTCAATACACTCATTGGACAACTACTTACTCAAGAGGCAAAGCTTATAAAAAATGGAGAAAGCTCTAAAGGTAATCAATCTTCAGATTTATACACTAATAAAAGCAAGTCCAAAGATAACAAAGAAAAGACAAAGAAAGTGGATGATGAAGCAGGTAGATATCAAGCTAACTATGCAGGTAGAGGAAGACATGGCAGAGTTAGAGGAAGAGGAGGTAGACAAGGCAAGGGGAGATCCCAAGTCTCTAACTCATGTTCTATTTGTGGATTAACTAATCATACAATTGGAAATTGCTTAAGGAATTCCAAGAATCAAAGAGGCAAAGGATACAATAGAGGAAGTTATGGCTACTCAAGAGGAAGGTTCAACAATTATCATGGCAACTACAACAACTACAATCATTCAAACTATCAAGGAGGCTACAAAGGAAGGAGAGACTTCAATAACTACACAAAAGACTCAAACAAAGAGGATTCATTATTGATCATGAACATGGCTATGCCACAATCTAAATCTGATGAGCATGTTTTCTACATAGATTCAGGTTGTTCAAATCATGTGGCATGAAATGTGGCACTCCTATCAGATTTAGAAGATCGAAGGAATAAGCTTGAGGTACAAACAAGAGATGATACAAGACATCATGTGGAGAAAATAGGCAATGTCAAAAACCTGATGGAAACATCAACCTACTAAGTAAGGTACTCTATGTCCCTACCATTACAAAGAATTTGATAAGTGTTGGGCAGATAGTAGAGAAAGGGTTGCAAGTCAAGTTCACAAAAGCCGGAGCATTTGTTGAAGATCCAAGTCAAGGATTCAGAAGAATTGCAAAAGGTGAAAAGATAAGTAGATTGTTCACATTTGAATTACAAGAGACTAGAAACATTGCTCTCTTTAAATATGGTAGTCAGACACTCGTAGAATTGGAAGTATGGCACAAAAGGTTAGCACAAATTTGTGAAAGGTCATTAAAGCAAATTTGCAGGGACCAAAGTGTACTTGGACTCCCTAACTTTTCAAAACAACATATGATTTATAAGTGTAGTGCATGTCAAGTTGGAAAATCTCACAGGTTACCATTCATGAAGAAATGTTATATGCATGGAGATCTCTTGGAGTTGGTTCATACAGATGTATGGGGACCTAGCAAGGAAGCTTCAATATCTGGGTGAAGGTATTATGTCTGCTTTATTGATGATTGCAACAGATGGACTATCCTATTCTTTATGAAACACAAAGATGAAGTTTTTTCATGTTTCAAAAGATATTTGGCTCTTGTGCAGAATCAAATAGGTAAATCACTAAAAAAGCTAAGGTCAGATGGAGGGGGAGAATACTTCTCCCATGAGTTGGATTCTTTTCTTCAAGAAAGAGGAATCAAAAGAGAGGTAACTACAAGGTACACTCTTGAGCAAAATGGAGTGACAGAAAGGAGGAATAAGACAATTGTTGAAGCTGCAAGCTCCATGTTAAATGAAAAGCATTTGCCTAATTATCTATGGGCTTAGGCTGTATCTACAACCACTTACTTGATTAACGGGTTGCCTTCAAAATCCCTTGATGGGATAACTCCATATGAGGCTTGGAATGGAAGAAGACCAAGCTTAGATCATTGTAAAATTTTTGGATGTATTGCTTTTGCTCATGTTCCTTCACAGGTTAGAGGCAAGATGGATCCAAAGGCAGAAAGTTGGGTATTTATTGGATATGACAACAATCAAAAGGGCTACAAGTTATAGAACCCTACCAACAAAGGATCCTTGGTAAGCACAGATGTAGTTTTTGATGAAAACAATTCATGGTATGAAGATTCATGCAGGAAGGTCAATTTACCATATGATCTTGAAGAAGATTTTCCAAAGCTTGGTCGAGAACAAACGAAGATTGAAGAACAAGACACCTCAGAGGATGATGAAGAATCTCAGATGGAAAAGATCAAAGCATGGAAGTCTAAAGGTAAAGAAAAATTGCAGGAACTTGGACATGAGGCAGAATCATCACATCATGGCATAAGAAGATCTATGAGGGAAAAGAAAAAACCAGAAAGGTATGGGTTTGACACCTCATTAGTAACTAAACATTCTATCTACATAGCACAGGACATAAACCAAGACGAGCCATCATCCTTTGAAGAGGCCAAAGCAAAATCAGAATGGAAGCATGTAATGAAGGAAGAGATTGAAGCAATTGAGGAAAGCAACACTTGGAATTTGGTGCCCAAGACTTCATCCATGAAGGTAATAGGCTCAAGATGGGTCCCTAAACTCAAGAAGAATTTTGATGGTTCCATTAATAGGTATAAGGCAAGGCTTGTAGCAAGAGGCTTTGCACAAACTCAAGGAATTGATTATGAGAAGACCTTCTCTCCTATGGCAAAGATGCCTACTATTAGGGTTTTGCTTAGTATTGCCTCCTCCAAGAATTGGAAGATACTTCAAGTAGATGTAAAGAATGCATTCTTGAATGATTGGATAACAGAAGAGGTATATATTGCACAACCACCTGGTTTTGAGAATCAAGTTTATCCTGATTATGTGTGTAAACTTAACAAAGCATTGTATGGTCTCATGAAAGCTCCAAGAGCTTGGAATTTCAGGCTTGTTTCATTGTTGCAAGACAAAGGCTTTCAACAAAGCAAGGCAGATCCTTCACTCTTTATTAAAAAGAGTAATTCTGAGATCATCTACCTATGTGCATATGTAGATGATATTATATTGACAGGAAATGATTCAGATGGTATGAAGAAGATCAAAGATTAGATGAGAGAAGAGTTCAAGATAAGTGATTTGGGTTCACTTACCTACTTCCTAGGTTTGGAAGTTGTCTACAAAGATCACAGTTTGTTTCTCACTAAAAGAAGTACATTAAGGACATGTTGGCGAAATTCAAGATGCAAGATTGTAAGATTGCAAGTACTCCAATGGAGGTCAATCACAAATTGAGCTCACATGAAGTTGAACTCATAGAGGACATCACATCATATCAAAGTCTAGTGGGTAGTCTCAACTATGCCACATTAACAAGAGTAGATATATGTTACAGTGTGAGTGTGCTAAGTCAATTTATGCACACACCAAGGAAATCACACATGGATGTTGCCAAAAGGATTCTCAAGTATCTCAAAGGAACCATAAATGAAGGACTTTTTTATCCTTATGTATCGGATTTAGGTTTGAAGCTATTTTTTGATGCAGATTGGGCTGGCTCCAAGGAAGATAGAAGGAGCACTTCAGGATATCTTACTTTTGCAGGTTCAAAGCTTATTTCATGGTCATCCAAGAAGCAACCTACAATTTCTCTTTCTTCCACAGAGGCTGAGTATAGAAGTCTTGCCATAGCTGCTCATGAAGCTATGTGGATGAAGACATTATTCAAAGACCTTGGATTGGAGTTTGGAACTCCAACTATTTTTGGTGACAATATGAGTTATATTCATTTGGCTGCTAATCCTATTTTTCATGCAAGGACTAAACATATTGAAGTTCATTATCACTATGTACGAGGGCAAACATGTGAGTACTTGTAGTTTTATGATATTTTTGACAATGGTCATATATTATTTTGCAGAAGATACTCTAGCAGATTTTTTTTGAGATTTTAGGTTTTGTCAACTATACAATGGTCCATTTACTTGTAGATACACTTATTCGTTGGCGTTCCGAATCTTCTAGCTCCATTATCATTACATTCAATTCTCTACCATCATGGCAGCGGATGTCTCAGGCACATCCGATGGATGAGGGTCTAGTGCTAGTGTTCCGAGAGGAGTTATAACTTGCAGGGCAAAGAACATTTTGAGATCCGAAAATTTGATGGCACAAACTTTGCTCTATGAAAGAATCAGATTAAAGATGTGCTGATTCAAAGGAGGCAATGCAAGCCAGTAAATGGAATTTCAAAGAAGCCTACTGACATGGATGAAGATGATTGGGATGAGTTAGATGCAATGGCCAGGTCTACTATTCACTTGCACCTAGCAGATAATGTTTACTTTACAATATTAGACTGTGAAAGTGTAGAGGAACTTTGGAAGAAGTTATGCAATACATATGAAAAAGAGACGATATCAAAAAGTCTATCTGATGAGAAAAGTATATAACCTTCATATGAAAAACACAGATAGTGTTGCTGCTCATTTAAATGATTTTGATGCTATATATTCTCAGTTACACACTCAAAAAATGGATATGGATAATGAAATGAAAGTAGTATTGTTGTTATGCACCTTGGCTTCATCATGGGATACATTTTGCACAACTATTAGCAACAGTGCACCTGGTGGTAAACTCGTCTATGATGACATATGTGGAGCACTCTTGAGTGAGGAGATTCGTAGAAAATCCATGGTTGGAACTCAGAGTGGAGATGCATATAATGTTCGTGATTCTTACCAAGGAAAGAATCAACAACGTGGCAGGAACAAGAACAAGGAAAAGAATGGTCAACCAAATAAGACTAGAAGTAAATCAAGGAAGAGGGATATCGAATGCCATTATTGTCATAAGAAAGGACACATGAAGAAAGATTGTTATGCATTAAAGAATGCTAAAGGTAAAGGACAGAATGTTGATGGGCATGTTAAACAGTTACCTGCACCATCTACTTCGATTGTGAAGATTGAAGAAATTAATGCTATCTCTGATGATGATGATGTGTTGACACTTGATAGTACTATGCCAACTAAGGCTCTCATGGCTGATTCTCTTTCCCACACTTGGCTGCTAGATTCTGGTGCTTCTTTCCATGTGACACCACATAGAGAATGGTTCTCTAATTATGCAGCAAAGTCTCTTGGTACCATGAGACTTGTTAATTCTTACCAGTGTGATGTTGTGGGGATTGGAGATGTGGTTTTGTAGTTCATTGATGGTTCAAAATTTAATATGCATAATGTACGCCATGTACCTCAATTATCATGCAGTTTGATGTCAGTTGGTCAACTTGATGACCTTGGTTACAAGGTGCTCTTCTATGCTCAGTCCTTCCGCATATCAAAGGGCAATATGGTTATTGCAAAAGGAATCAAAGTTGGCTCACTTTATCCTTTATTTGTATCACAGAAAGAACACTTGTTAGTTGTTACTGAACAGCCTATGGCTTGTATTTGGCATGGTCGTTTGGGCCATATATCTCATAGTGGAATGAAAAATCTTTCTCATTTTGGCTACTTAACTGTGTTATATCTTTCTCTGATTTTTCTTTTTTTGAGCATTGTCAATATGGAAAGAAAACTAGAAATTTTCATAGAATGCACATTGACTCTTCAATTCATCCTTTAGATCTCGTTCATAGAGATGTGTATGGTCCTATGCCCACTAGGTCCTTAGGTGGTTCTCTTTACATTCTCACTTTCATAGATGATGCTACTAGAAAAGTTTGGGTATATCCTATCAAATCGAAGGATGAGGTATTCCCTACTTTCAAAAAATGGCTTGCTTCAATTGAGACTGGAAAAGGAACTAAGCTTAAGGCTGTACATTCAGATAATGGGGGTGAGTATACTCATATGAATTCAGCCTTTTTTGTCAGTTTAGAGGGATTTGTAGAGAGTTTACAACTCCGTATGCCCTATTACAGAATGGTATAGCTGAGAGGATGAATATAACTATTCAAGATAGAGTAGTCTCTATGTTGCATCATGCAAACTTGTCACAAGGTTTTTGGGTAGAAGCTGTATTGATTGCAGTTCATGTGATTAACCTTTCACCTAGTACTACCAAAGGTTTGAAAGTGGCACAAGAGTTATGGACAGGGACGCCACCATATTATGATCATCTTTGATATTTTGGGTGTGAATCATATGTTCATATACCAAAGAATCTTAGACAAAAGTTGGATCATAAGTCAAAGAAATGGATTTTTCTTGGATATGGTCGAGAAGGACAATTTGGATATCGCTTATGGGATCCTGAAACACGGTCAGTGATAAGAAGTAGTGATGTCATCTTCAATGAGTCTAAGATGCATGAACAACCCATTAAGGAGGTTGAAGTGAGGAGAGTGGTGTTTGAGGATACTATTCCTTTGGTTAGCATGCATAAAAATGCTACACATAGGGATGTTCTGTTGGAGTTAGACGTCTGCGGAAGCACGCGAACAGCACAAGGAAGAGGAAGAAGCTTGGAGCACAACACACAAGACTGAATGTATTACTAGAGAATGTACAAAGATAAGTAGCCCATTAGGGCAATAGGCGTATATACAAGCCGGGGGAAAAAAACCTCCTAAAGAGGGAAAAAAGTGCCCCGGCGGTCCTAGAGTGTTCACACACATCACTACCTAAATATATCAACAAATCCCCCCTGGGAGTGATGCGGTGAACAAGGAGCTGGCACTCATGTATAAGGAAGTGCCGAGCTATGTGGAAATCACTCCACAAAAGGAAGTAAGCCCAAAGCTTTGCGGAAAGCTTCAAACTTCTCCCTAGGCAGAGCCTTCGTGAAAAGGTCTGCAATGTTCTCCTGCGTGGGCACATATGCCAAGCTGATCTCCCCAGCAGAGAACCTCTCCCTGACATAGTGATAATGCACCTCAATGTGCTTAGTGCGAGCATGGAACACAGGGTTCCTCGCAACTGCCAATGCGCTCTGACTGTCAGTGAAGATGGTGGTGGCAGAAGACTGGTCAACACCCAAATCAGCCATAAGGCGTCTGAGCCACACACACTCAACAGTCGCTGTGAAAGCTGCCCTATACTCAGCCTCACAACTGGAAGTGGCCACAGTAGGCTGCTTCTTGCTCAACCAAGATATACATGAGCTACCAAGCATGAAGCAAAAACCACTGGTGGACACACGAGTGTCATAGCAACCAGCCCAATCTGAGTCAGAAAAAGCATGCAAATCTGGCGGTAGTGATCCCCCCTTGGGATAAAACAACCCAAGTAGCCGAGTACCACTCAAGTAGCGAAAGATGCGCTTAACCGCTTTCCAATGCGTAACTCCTGGGCAATGCATAAACCTGCTCATCTGTGAGACAGCAAAGTGAATATCTGGCCGAGTAATGCATAAGTAAATCAAGCATCCAACAGCCTGCTGATAGAGAACAGCATCAAATGCATCTTCAGCATCATGAAGACTCAATCGTAAACCTGTCTCCATAGGAGTGGCAATAGGCTTACAGTCTTCAAGGCCAAAACGCTGCAATAATGTGTCAATATATTTCGTTTGACACAAAGCCATTCCACCATCAACTTGCATAAACTGAATGCCCAAATAGTGATGCAAATGCCCCAAATCAGACATCTCAAATGAGGCATGCAAATCAGCCTTGAAATCAGCAATATGCTTCTCAAGAGGACCAGTGAGCAGCATGTCGTCTACATAGACAACAATGATCAAAAGCACATCATTAGCACGCTTAACATATAAGGTGCTTTCAGTTGGACTGTTCTCAAAACCATGTGCAATTAGATAGGCATGTATTTTTTCATACCAAGCACGTGGTGCTTGCTTTAAACCATATAACGCCTTCTTTAACCTGCACACCTGGTTTTCATGCCCTTTCTGCACAAAGCCACGGGGCTGAAAAACATACACTTCTTCATGCAAGTCACCATTCAGAAATGCTGTTTTAATGTCCAACTGATGTACATTCCAACCATGATGGGCTGCAAGTGCACAAATGCTCCGAACATTAGTCATACGGCATGTAGGTGCAAAGGTCTCATCAAAATCAATGCCTCTTTCCTGCGCATAACCCTTTGCAACAAGCCTAGCCTTATACCTGTCAACTGTACCATCAGGTTTACGCTTCAGCTTGTATACCCACTTAGTGCCAATGGCCTTCTTGCCAGGAGGCAAGTCACATAAAGACCATGTACCATTCTTCAGTATAGCATCATATTCAGATTGCATAGCAGCCATCCAATTTTCTGAATTTTGTGCTTCATCAAAAGAAACAGGCTCATTCTCATCACAGAGACTAGATGCAGCCATAGCATAGCAATCTGATGCAAAGGAGGTACTATGAGAGCCTGAACGAGTATGATATGACAAAGGTGCATCTAATTTGTTGTCACGCAAAGTCTGCACCAGCCATTTTGGCATAGTTTTTGCCTGTTCAATATCAGCTCTCTCATCAACAAGTGCATCATGTAAATCTGCATCAGAAATGGCATGATCTGCATCATCATATGAAACCTGCAAAGGCTGAGAAGTTGCCTCATTAGGACCAGCGCTAGCCTGTCCACCTGTAAAAAGAGGCATCAAAGTATCATACATGTCTTTGGAGCTAACAGATGTCTCCTTAGTACATGAAAGCAATGGCTGAATAGCATCTTCCACAAAGACAACATCACGGCTAACCAGAATGCGTTTAGTCTATGGATGATACAGACGATAGCCTTTACTTTCAGAACTGTACCCAACAAAAATACATTTTACTGCCTTATCATCCAATTTTTTGCGATGTTGTTCAGGCACTAATGCATATGCCAAACAACCAAAAACACGCAGATGAGCAACAGATGGCTTGCGGTCATGCCAAGCCTCATATGGAGTGATAGACTGCAATGCTTTCGTGGGACACCTGTTCAGTACATATGCTGCACACATGAAAGCCTCAACGCAGAAACTATGTGGTAAAGCCTGACTTTTGACCATGCACCTCGCCATCTCCATGAGTGACCTGTTCTTTCGTTCAGCAACTCCATTCTGTTGAGGTGTATACGGCACTGTACACTGGTGTTTTATCCCACGTTCAGCCAGAAATGCATTAAAATCTGAAGACATATATTCCCCCCCTCGATCAAAACGGAGGGTGCCCATTTTACATGCTGACAGATTTTCAGCCAAAACCAAAAACTGTTTGAAGCACATGAACACTTCGGACTTTGCTTTGAGTGGATATACCCATGCATGCCTGGAAAAATCATCAATGAAAGTCACGAAGTAAAGGTAATTTCCAAAAGAGGGTGTCTGCATAGGACCACAGACATCACTATGTACAAGCTGCAATTTCTGCATAGCCCGAACTGAACCATCTTTTGGAAAGGAAGAACGCTACATTTTGCCCAAAATACAGCCTTCACAAACATGTTTTCCAGGTGCCTCAAGTTTGGGCAAAGAGGACACCATTTCAGATTTTTGCAGGCGTAACAAACTAGCAAAATTCAGATGACCAAAGCGTGCATGCCAAAGCTTTGCATCTGACATAGCCTGAGAATCATGAACTGCACATGCCGAATCATTCACAGATTTTTCATAGTCTATGAGCTTATACAGCCCACGACATAAAATGCCAGAAGCAATAATCACATCGCCATTTGAGAGATCATGGACTGTACACCTGTCATCAACGAATTTCACAACCAAGCCAATCTTGGCTAATGCAGAAACTGATAACAGGTTCTTTTTGATCCCTGGCACAAATAAAGCATCTGACAAAGTGAAAGAACTACCATCAGCAGTAGTCAGAATGATCTTACCAACTCCCATAACAGGATAAGAGGAGTTATTGGCGCATGTGACAGTATTCCCTGTAGGGGCAGGCTCGAGTGAAGAGAAGAAACTGCGCTGCGAGGTAATATGTTTGGTTGCCCCACTATCAAAGTACCAAACATCTGAGTCTACTGCAGACATGCACTGATCATGAGAAGATGGGTCAAAACTGCAAACAGTAGTAAACGCCCATTCTTCTTCTTGCACAAGATTTGCAGACTCTGTTTTTGGTGTAGAGGCCTCTGCAACAACCATTCGAGCCTCTTTCTTCTTTGCCTCTTTAGCAGCCAGTTTTGGATAGTTCTTTATAATATGATCATTTCCTTTACAGTACTTGCAGAACAATTTCTGCTTTTCTGATTTCTTCTCATCTTTATCCTGGTTCTTCGATTGTGCAGCATTTGCAGATTTCTGCTTACTTATAGAAGAGCTCCATTTTCCTTTGCTCTTCTGACTAGCCAGGAAAGCTTGATCTGCAACACGCATAATGGACCTATTCTGCCTGGACTGATCTTCCTGCAACAGAACAAAGACTAATTCCTCAAATGACAAGGCATTCGGATTGCCTTTCATCATCAATCGAAGAGTAGAGGCAAAACTCTGATACGAATCAGGAAGGCCATTCAGAACGGTCTGCACAAGTGAGCTATCTGGTATAACCTCATCAGCAGAAATCAATTGTTCCTTCAGGTCTTTGATCTTTGTAAGAAAACTGTCCATCGAATCACCTTCATTCATGTGCTCACTCTCCAACTGTTTTCGGAGGTAAGCAACACGAGCCTCATTCCTAGCCTGGTACAAAGTGGTAAGTGTATCCCAAGCATCCTTTGCTGTTCTACAAGAGCGAATGTGAGGAATAATGGCACGTTTGACAGACAAAGCTATCAATGCATGTGCCTGGGCATCTCTGCCATCCCAACGAATCTGCTCTGCAGTAGGTGCAACAGAAACAGCAGCACGAACAGGAATCTGCGGAATATCATCTTCGACACCATCTTCATCAGCTCCAACACCTGTATTTGCAGTACCTGTCGTTACAGGTGTAACAGGACGTCTTTCAACACCCTGCACAATGTTCCACAATCCTTTTGCAACCAGTACATGTCGCATCATATAAGCCCATAATGGGTAGTTGGTACCATCCAACTTATCCTCAACAGCCAACATACGGAATACATCACTGCTTTCAGCCATGGCCGGTGACTAAAATACCTTGATGTAGAAAATTGACTGTATCTCAAAAAGTTGAACAGAACTGCCCAGACGAGTTCTGCTAGACCTGTAGTAGACTTCGAGACGCTTAAACTGGCGAACAGAAACTGGTATATACCTTTGGCACAAAAGGACGAAATAGCCTGCACAAGCACTGCGATAGTGCGTTCGGAGGCCGAAACAAGCTCAGATCGCGATTTCGGCACCACATAGCGAAGCTGTTTTGATCTCGAAAACACCCTGAGTATGCTCACCAAATTTTGTGCGAATCTGAGACTGCAAACGGAGGAGTGTCGACGGCACCCTAGAGAATCAATGACCTGCTCTGATACCAATTGTTGGAGTTAGACGTCTGCGGAAGCACGCGAACAGCACAAGGAAGAGGAAGAAGCTTGGAGCACAACACACAAGACTGAATGTATTACTAGAGAATGTACAAAGATAAGTAGCCCATTAGGGCAATAGGCGTATATACAAGCCGGGGGAAAAAAACCTCCTAAAGAGGGAAAAAAGTGCCCCGGCGGTCCTAGAGTGTTCACACACATCACTACCTAAATATATCAACATGTTCAAGAGAATGTCCATTCAGATCAGTCTACACATATTCTTGTTTAGCAACCATTGAGACATTGTGCACGTGTCTCACATCCACCTGATAGATATGTTCTAGGTTTAGATTTTGTTATGATGACAGATGCCGGTGAGCCCTCTTGCTACAAAGAGGCTATGCAGATAGAGGATCATGTCAAGTGGGAGCATGCCATGAAGAGTGAGTTGGATTCTATTCACAAGAATGGTACTTGGGATTTGGTACCTTTGCCACAGGGCAGGAAAGCTTTACCATGTAAATGGGTATATAAGTTTAAATTCACATGAGATAGTGCTTCTCCAAAGTATAAAGCACTATCTGATGAAAAAGGAGGTCTGTTCCTCCGAAAGGTGAAGAAAGGAATTATTATAGGGTAAAGTGTCTAACTCAAAGGTTTACTTATGATTCTTACATGGAAAATCATTATGCATATATGAACAAAGTAGTAGAAGATTAGGAGCCCAATTGTTATGAAGATGCAAGTAGGTACACCGAATGGAAAGAGGCAATGCAAGAAGAGATTGATGCTCTTGAGGAGAATGAAACCTGGAATCTAGTGCCCAAGAAGGAGAATATGAAGGTAGTAGGTAATAAGTGGGTGTATAAAGTAAAGAGGAATTCAAATGGATCTATTTCTAGGTTCAAAGCAAGATTGGTGGCCCTGGGTTTTGCACAAACCTATGGAAAGGACACTGAAGACACATTCAGCCCCATGGAAAAGATGAGCACAAGTAGCACATTCATTGCGATGGCCGCAAGTGGAGGATGGAAGCTCTTCTAACTGGATATCAATAATTTCTTTCTCAATGGAGACTTGGAGGAAGAGGTATACATTGAGCAACCACTAGGTTTTATTCATAAAACGTTTTCACATCAGGATTCTAGGTTGCCAAGGAGGCACTTTATGGCCTAAAGCAAGCTCCAAGGGCTTGGAACCAAAGATTTGTGGAGTATTTGATCAAATGTGGTTACAATGAATGCAAGACAAATCCATCTATGTTCATCAAATAGAGAGGAGAACTTGTAGTCTACATGTGTGTATGTAGATGATTTAACATTATAGGTAATGATACAAAGGGCATTGAGGAGATCAAGGCAAAGCTTGGAAAGGATTTTATGATCTGTGATCTTGGAGATCTTAGGTATTTTCTTGGCATTGAAGTTGTATACAAAGAAGAAGGTATTATGCTCATACAAAGGAAGTATATTCTAGACCTACTTATGAGGTTCGAGATGCTACATTGCAAGCCTATTTCAAATCCCATGGAAGTTAGTGTAAAGCTATGCTCCATTGATGGAGAACCATTAGAGGATGTAACTTTGTATTGATCTATTGTAGGCTCTTTCAATTATGCCACAATAACTAGGCTAGACATAGCATATGGAGTTGGAGTGTTATGACAGTTTATGCATAGTCCAAGGACTACACACTTGCAAGGTGCAAGAAGAATGTTATGATATCTCAAGACCACTATAAATGAAATATTTTCCTACTCATTTGATGATGATGTGCAGGTAATATCTTACTCTGATGCTGATTGGGCCGGTTCAAAGGAAGATAGAAGGGATACAATGGGTTACCTAGTCATGTTAGGTAGCAAGATCATCTCATGCATTTCAAAGAAGCAACCCACAGTGGCATTATCTTCCACTGAGGCTAAGTATACAGCTTTGGCTCAAGTCACATGTGAGCTAATATGGATTAACAAGTTATTTATGGATCTTGATTTGCAGGTTGACACATATTCAATCTTTTGTGACAATATGAGTAGCATTCATCTAGCATCGGATCCTCTCTATCATGCTAGAACCAAGGATATTGAAGTGCACTATCACTTCATAACATGATATATAAGAAAGGTTCACTACATCATATTGGTACCAAGGACCAAGTTGCTGATATGTTTACAAAGGCTTTGGATGGAATGAAGGTTTCAAAGTTCAAGCAATGCATCAACATGCAGGAGCTTGCATGAAGATGAAGAGTTGAAGCTTGAGCAATGTCAAAAGTCAAGCTTCAAGCAAAAACGTCGTGGGAAATCAATCATGGAAATATGGAACACTTTAAGCAAGCCAAAAGCCACGTGATTCCATAAAGAAAAGTCACTGAACCACTTCCCATGTCATCTCAACTAGCTCCTCCAATTTAGAAGGCTGATTTGGAAATGTACTTTTAAGATTTTAGGGGCAAACGTCTCATTATAGAAGGAGCATGTATCCTGACTTCCTTTGGGCCCTCTTCTTGGAGTTTTAGCTCATTTAAAGTGAGCACTAAGTGGTAGAGCTGTAATAAGCAAGCCCCTTGCATAACCTAGCCCCTTGCTTGTTTGTTTTTTTCTTTGAGTAAGCATATCTATGTGTACGCACACAATGTTGCAACTCTCTATCCTTGCATTGTTAGAATTGATTCTCCCTCCTTATGTATTCATGTTATGTAATTATTATCTCCTTCACTAGAGATTGGCATCTTTAATATGCTCAACAATTCTTTGGAGAATTCTCGAAGTAGTCTAAGAGAAACACTCATTTTGGTGAAGTTGGGTGATTGATATCTCTGTGTGTATGTAGGCTCTATTGGAACTATTTGGCTTTGTGTTGTAAGGGCTGGTTCTCCTTCTCAATGTGTCCATTTTCTATAATTTTGGTGTCATTGGGTAGCCATTAGAGTTTTCAAAATGTAATTCAGTTTTGAGATCTGTTCTGAGTATACTCTCTAAGAAACTCTTGTTCGAGTAAAGTGAGGTCTCTATTTGACAAGTATTTGTGAGCATTCAACTAGGTCATCTGGAAAATGTTTCTCTTTTTGTAAGAATCCATTTTGAGTGAAATTTGTTTTTATGGAAAGCTTTTCGTATCTACCACAAGTCCACAAAAGGTAACTAGAGTTCTATACATATGCTCTGAGAAAGAGCACTTTTGGTTTGGAGAGTTCAAAGAAGGGTACCTATGGAGGTCATTTGTGCTTGATCATTGCCTAGGGGTTCAGATACCTCCTCGAACATTGAGGATATCAAGTTATGTAGTGCTTCATGAGCTACATCCTTGGTATAAGAAATATGATTGTATGCAAGAATGTGAGGAGAAAAGCATGGAGATGATCAAGGCCAAATCAACTTAGAGCTAAGCTATTGAGATATCAAGCTCAACATGTGATGATCGAGGATGATACGTATCACTTTTTCATTTCTTTGACATGTATAGTGATCATGTCGGTATATGTTAGGGACATTTTATTGAGCATTATTATATTTATCTACCGAGAGTGATAGAAAATTTGTTTCTTGCCAGCTCACTCATTCGCGGACATTAGGTTTTCCTTATGTATTGGTTTTTATATATTGCAGTAGTTGTATTCTTGTTTTTTAGGTCATTCTTGTACATTCCTTTTTATGTAATAGAAGAAGAAGAAGAAGAAGAAGAAGAATAAGAAGAAGAAGATCATTCTTTCTTGCCTCAATGTGAATCTGTACCTCTCTTTGATTGTGAGAGAGTGTGTGTGAGCTCTCTTTCTTATCTCCTTCCTCTTGACATAAGACAACCAAGGTGTTCCATCAATGAAGATAGTTTAAGAATGACATGACTATGGAGGTGCAAATCTTGATCAAGCTATGAATCTCAATCAATTAATAAAGGAAAAACATCATTCATAGAGTTGGATGAAGAAGGTAATGAAGTGGAAGACGATGGACACATGATGGAGAAATAAGCCACATAAAAGAAAGAGATCAAGTACGCAATGCAAAGGAGGTTTATTCCTCAAAAAGGTGAAGAAATGAAGTCTTCTAGGTTTTAGTATCCAACTCAAAGTCATACTAATGATTCTGACATGAAAACTCATTAAGCGGTTATGAGCAAAGTAGTAGAGGATCATGAGCTTGATTGTTATGAAAATGCGAGCACCTACAGAAAATGGAAAGAGGCATTGTAAGAAGCTACTTGAGGATAATCAAACCTACAGTCTAGTGCCCAATAAGGAGAATATAAAGGTAATAGGTAATAAATGGGTGTATAAGGTAAAAAGTAATTCACATTGATTTATTTCTAGGTTCAAAGAAAGATTGGTGGCGAAGGATTTTTCGTAACCATACAGAGTGGACTTTGAAGAGACATTTGACCTTGTGACAAAGATGAGCACCATTACGACACATTGTAGTGGCTGCAACCAAAGGATGGGTGTTCTTCCAATTGAATATCAAGAATTCCTTTCTCAATGGAGACTCGAAGGAATAGATATACATGGAGCAACTGCTAAGTCTTACTCGTAAAATGTTTCCACATCATGTTTGTAGGTTGAAGGCTCTTTACGTCCTAAAGCCAGCTCTAAGGGCTTGGAACCAAAGATTCATGCAGTATTTGATCAAGTGTAGTTGCAATCAATGCAAGGTGGATCCATTTCTATGTTGGGAAAGATGGATGGATGATCCAAGAGATTGAGTAGGTACTGCTAAAACCTGATTTGTACCAGCCCTCTTTAGCTTCACACTTGATTAGTAGACTCTCTTAGCTTTCCAATGACACCAAGAAATGGCCTATGTACTTTGGAAATGAAGTGTGTAATGATTGAATCAAAACAGATAACTTTGGAAGTCACAAAGTCAAGAAAACTTTCTATTTTGGTCTTGATACCTGCTCAATATTTTGCTCAGTGTGACCAGCAGAGTAGCAATTGATAAAATTCCTTCTAGGTGTATTCAATTAGCTTAGTAAGCTAACATTTGCAGGTATAATGATGTAAAATAATGAACTATGCTAAGAGAAATTAATTTAGCAAGATTTGGTATACCCCCGACTTTTTAGGACTGTAGCAGAGATAGACCAGTGAGCACCTCGACAAAGATTTCTCTGAATTGGCTGAATGCAATCACTTCAAAATTTGTCAGCATGTAGATGACGTTGATTTGAATCCAACAAGCTTTGAATCACTGAATTTGGTGGAGTATTGACTGAAATATGCCCTTGACAAGTTGACGGACTTTTGAGTAGACTAGCAGAGAACACAAAGATGAATGATGTAAATGTATCTATTGATTAACAATTGTGTTCAATCCCATTGGCATGGATAGCATTGCCAAAATGGTGTAGAGAGGTGTAGGCTATGGTATAGTCCTTACACACACTCAAACTTAGTAGAGTAAGCCTCGGGGAATGAAGAGATGTACCTGCGACTTTTCCAAGTACATTTTATAGGATATGTGCAAAAATTTGAATTCAAGTTCAAATTTTGGCTTCCTATGATCAAGGTCCTAAAAGCTTGGAGATATTCTCTCAATCAAATAAGCTACTTTTTCCACGACTCACTTTGGTAGGTGATTACAAAAGATTCCAAGTCATTTTGACTTTTACAAGTGAGGTAAAGTGGTAAGTAATCACTAGCATATGTTCCTATGGTTCTTTATGTATGTAGAGTCTTCATGATAACTTCCAAGCCAAATGTATAGGCTTGTGATTTACACCAACAACTCCCCCTCAAGCCAAACATTTTGGCTTAAGTCTTCATCTTCAATCTTCAAGTACATCCTGCAATCCAATCATAGATTTGAACCTGCAAAGTTTGGTCCCATCCAAAGCTTTAGTTAGCAAATCTGCACATTGCATGTTGGTTGACACATAGGTCAGCTGAATGTCCTTGCTTAGCAACTTCTCCCTCACATAATGATAATGAACTTCTATGTGTTTGGTCCTGGCATGATAGATAGGATTAGCTGCAAGGTGAAGAGAACTTGTATTATCTCCAAAGATAATTGGAGGCCTAGTATATAAGCCCAATTCTGAATACAAAAGCTTAATCCAAATTGCTTCTTGAGTGGCATTAGCTAGCCCTCTATACTCTGCTTCTGTAGGAGCCAATGCAACAGTTGGTTGCTTCTTTGCAGACCATGAAATTGGTTTGTCACCTGCAAAAGAAATGTATCCAGAAGTGCTTCTCCTATCATCCTTGCATCCTGCCCAATCTGCATCTGAATAAACTTTTATATCAATATCTGAACTGTAAGGAAAGTACAAACCATAGTTCTGTGTACCCTTGAGATACTTCAAGATTCTTTTGGCAGCCTCTAAGTTAGGTATCCTTGGCTTGTGCATAAATTGACTTAGCACACTAACTCCATATGCAATATCAATTCTTGTAAGAGTAGCATAGTTCAAGCTACCTACCATACTTTGATAACTTGTAATGTCTTGGACTTCATCACCTTCATGGGCACTTAGCTTTAGGTTCACCTCCATTGGAGTACTAGCTGCTTTAGCATCCCGCAAGTGAAATTTCTTCAACATGTCCTGCAGATACTTCTTCTGAGTAATGTATATTCCTGAATTAGTGTAAACTAGTTCAAGTCCCAAAAAATACTTCAATAGCCCAAGATCATTGATCTTGAACTCCTTCATCATTTGGCTTTTGATGCTTCTGATTCCATTGACATCATTACCTATAATGATGATGTCATCAACATAGACACAGAGATAGATTATCTCTGAATTACTTCTCTTAATGAACAAAGAAGTGTCAGCCTTACTCATGACAAAACCTTGGTCTTGGAGGTATGTAGTTAGCCTGTAATTCCATGCCCTAGGTGCCTGCTTCAATCCATATAAAGCCTTTTTTAATTTGCAAACATAAGTTACCTTCTTAGGGTCTTCATAGCCAAGAGGTTGTGAGATATAAACCTCTTCTGAGATCCATCCATTCAAGAAAGCATTCTTGACATCCAATTGGTACATGTTCCAATTCTTTGATGCAGCCACACTCACCAACACACTGATTGTTGGCATCTTGGCCACAGGAGAAAATGTTTCTTCATAGTCAATGCCTTGGGTTTGTGCAAAACCCTTGGCTACTAATCTGGCCCTGTACCTGTTAATTGTGCCATAAGAATTTCTTTTCAATTTATAGATCCATCTAGATCCTATTACCTTCATGGAGTCCTTCTTGGGTACTAACTCCCATGTATCACTCTCCTTGAGTGCTTCAATCTCCTCATCCATAGCTTCCTTCCATTCTGATTTTGTGATTGCTTCTTCATATGATCCTGGTTCTTCATTTAGCAAATCCTTTGCAAGATAAATTGAATGTTTAGTAACAAGAGATGTATCATACCCATATCTGATAGGTTTTTTGCTTTCTCTTTGAGACCTTCTGAGTGATTGAGTTGAAGATTCTGGTATGTCCTCAAGCTTCTTCATCTTCATTTTGCCTTTGGACTTCCATGCCTTGAACTCTTCAAGGTTGATTGTATCTTCATCATCTGAACTTGAGTCTTCTTTCTGAGTTGGTTCCTCCTTTGTAAGTTTTGGAAATTCTTCTTCCAAATCATAGGGTAGTTTGACCTTCCTGCATTCATTCTCATACCAAGAATCATTCTCATCAAAGATCACATCTCTGCTTACCATAAATCCCTTATTGGTAGGGTTATAAAACCTATTTAAATCATATCCAATGAAAATACATTTTTCAGCCTTTGGATCTAGCTTTCCTCTTACCTGTGAAGGAATGTGTACATATGCTACACATCCAAAAATTTTGCAGTGATCCAATGATGGTCTCTTACCATGCCATGCTTCATATGGTGTCATACCATCAAGTGACTTTGATGGTAACCTGTTTATGAGATAGGTGGCAGTAGAGACACTCTCTGCCCATAGATAGTTAGGTAATTTCTTCTCATTAAGCATAGATCTAGTTGTCTCAACAATTAACCTATTTCTTCTTTCAGCTACCCCATTCTCTTCAGGAGAGTACCTTGTGGTTATTTCCCTTTTGATGCCTCTGTCCTGCAAGAAGTCCTCAAATTCATTTGAGAAGTACTCACCTCCTCCATCTGACCTTAGCTCTTCAAATTCCTTCTTGTCTGATTTTCAACTAATGCAAGATATTTCTTAAAATATTTAAATACCTCATCCTTGTGCTTCATAAAGTATAATACAGTCCATCTGCTATAGTCATCAATAAAAGACACATAGTACCTTGAACTTGAGACTGAGGGGTCTTTGCTAGGTCCCCATACATCTGTGTACAAGCTCTAGATAGTCTTCATGCATATATCCTTTCTTGGAGAAGGGGTAACCTGTGAGACTTACCAAATTGACAAGCACCACACTTGTAAATCATATGTTGCTTGGATACATTAGGTATCCCAAGCACACATTGGTCCCTGCACATTTGCTTCAAGGTCCTTTCTCCTATGTGCCCTAATCTCTTGTGCCAAATCTCAAGCTCTGAAAGTGTTTGATCTTTATAACTGTATAATGCAATGTTCTTTGTATCTTCCAACTCAAAAGTGAAAAGTCTACCTGATTTTTCTCCTTTAGCTATCCTTTTGAATCCATGTCTTGGGTCCTCCACAAATGCTCCATACTGATTGAATCTGACCTACAAACCTTTCTCTACAATCTGACCAACACTCATTAAGTTCTTTATAATTGTAGGTACATAAAGTACTCTGCTCAACAAATTCTGATTACCATCACAAGTTTTCACATTTCCAACTTTAACTACAGAATGCTTTGTATCATCACCTGTTTGGACTTGTGTTTACCTCTTGGTTCCTCAAGATCAAAGAGTAGTGCCACATTACCAGCCACATGATTTGAACACCCTCAATCAATCTAAAATAAGTGATCATCATTTGTACCTGACTTTGAAGTCATGTTCATGATCAAGAGAGAGTCATCCTACTCCTCTGTGTAGTTGTTGTAGTCCTTTCTGTTTTTGAATCCTCCTTGGTAGTTACCATTGTAAT
Organism: Ceratopteris richardii; assembly: GCA_020310875.1. Classification (NCBI taxonomy): domain Eukaryota; kingdom Viridiplantae; phylum Streptophyta; class Polypodiopsida; order Polypodiales; family Pteridaceae; genus Ceratopteris; species Ceratopteris richardii. The sequence continues at coordinate 33,670,588 of CM035422.1, forward strand.
TGTTGTTGTAGTTGTTGTTATAATTGTTGTTGTGGCCTTGGTGATGGTTGAACCTTCCTCTAGACTGAGAGTATCCACCTCTTTGGTAGCCTCTTCCTCTCTGATTTTTGTAATTCCTGTAACACTCATCTGTGGTGTGGTTTGACAAACCACATATGTTACATGGTGATGAGTTATAGGGTCTCCCCCTACCTTGCTTACCTCCTCTACCCCTACCTCTTGAAGATCTACCTCTCCCTACATAGTTGGCTTGGGAGGTAGAGCATTCATCTTCCACCTTCTTACTCTTTCCTTTATCCTTGGATTTCTTATCAGTGTATAGGGCAGAAGAGTTGTTACCTTTGGTAGTATCTCCACTCTTGGTAAGCTTTGCTTCATGTGTGAATAGTTGACCCATGAGAGTTGTAAGATCTGGAGTGTGCATGTCCATGTAGAGATCCATTGCAGTGGTGAAGCTTTCCCACTTGTCATCAGCCTTGATTCCATTAATTACCTGCCTTACAATTTGTTCTTCTTCAATTTCTTCTCCTATGCTTGCTAACTGATTTGCAACATCTTTGATCTTGGTCACAAATTCTGAAACAGCTTGCTTAGGTTGCTTCCTTAGTGTTGTGAATTCAATCCACAACTGATTTTTCCTAGCCCTTGTATTAGAGGAAAAATATGATGACAAGGTTTCCCAAGTCTCTTGGGAAGTCTTACAATTTTTGATATGAGGTAAAAGAAAATCAGATATAGAGTTGAGTAAATAAGACCTTGCCAATGCACCCCTTGCACACCATGTGTTGAGTTTTTCTTGCTCCTCCTTGGTTGGCAAACCTCTTGCTTTGAATGAGGGCAATTCCTCATCTCTTGAGATGTATCCATAGAGACTTCTTCCTTGTAAGTAGGTCTTCATCCTTAGAGACCAAGCTTGATAGTTTTTCCTGTCCAATTTATCAATGAATGAAGGAAAACCATCTCCCATTTTACCTTATTTGCTCTGATACCACTGTTGGGAAAGATGGATGGATGATCCAAGAGATTGAGTAGGTACTGCTAAAACCTGCTTTGTGCGAGCCCTCTTTAGCTTCAGAATTGATTAGTAGACTCCCTTAGCTGGAAATGAAGTGTGTAATGATTGAATCAAAATAGATAACTTTGGAAGTCACAAAGTCAAGAAAACTTTCTATTTTGGTCTTGACACCTACTCAATGTTTTGCTGAGTGTGACCAGCACAATAGCAATTGATAAAATTCCTTCTAGGGGTATTCAACTAGCTTAGTAAGCTAACATTTGCAAGTGGAATGCTATAAAATAATGAACTATGCTAAGAGAAATTAATTTAGCAAGATTTGGTATACCCCCGACTTTTTAGGACTGTAGCAGAGATAGACCAGTGAGCACCTCGACGACGATTTCTCTGAATTGGCTGAATTAAGTCACTTCAAAATTTGTCAGCATGTAGATGACTTTGAGCTGAATCCAACAAGCTTTGAATCACTGAATTGGGTGGCGTATTGACTGAAATATGCCCTTGAAAAGTTGACAGACGTTTGAGTAGACTAGCAGAGAACACAAAGATGAATGATGTAAATGTATCTATTGATTAACAATTGTGTACAATCCCATTGGCATGGATAGCATTGCCAAAATGGTGTGGAGAGGTGTAGGCTCTGGTATAGTCCTTACACACACTCAAACTCAGTAGAGTAAGCCTCGGGGAATGAAGAGATGTACCTGCGACTTTTCCAAGTACATTTTATAGGATATGTGCAAAAATTTGAATTCAAATTCAAATTTTGGCTTCCTATGATCAAGGTCCTAAAAGCTTGGAGATATTCTCTCGATCAAATAAGCTACTTTTTCCACAACTCACTTTGGTAGGTAATTACAAAAGATTCCAAGTAATTTTGACTTTTACAAATGAGGTAAAGTGGTAAGTAATCACTAGCATATGTTCCTATGGTTCTTTATGTATGTAGAGTCTTCATGATAACTTCCAAGCCAAATGTGTAGGCTTGTGATTTACACCAACATTCTATTCATCAAACAAAGAGGAGACATTTTAGTCTAAATATATGTGTATGTAGATGATCTTATCATCATAGGTAACTATACAGAAGGCATTCAAGAGGTCAAGGAAAATGTTGGAAAGGATTTTAGGATATCTAAGCTTGGAGATATTAGGTATTTTTTTTGGCATTGAAGTTGTATACAAAGAGGAAGATACTGTGCTCATACAAAGGAAGTATATTCTAGACCTACTTGAGAGATATGGGATGCTACATTGGAGGCCTATTTTCAAATCCCATGGAGAATAAGGTAAACCTAATTGATAGAGATACAATAGAGTATGTAACTTTTTATGGATCTACTGTGGGACATTTCAATTATGGCATAATGTCTAGGTGTGACATAACATATGGAGTTGGAGTATTATCACAATTTATGCATAGTCCAAGGACTACAAACTTGCAAGTTGCAAGATGAATGTTAAGGTATCTCAAGGATACTATAAAGGAAGAACTATTCTACTCATTTGGTGATGGTATGTGGGTCAAAGCTTACTTGAATGCTGATTGGGTTGGTTCAAAGGAAGATAGAAGGACTACAAGTGGTCACCTAGCCATGTTGGGTAGCAAAATCATCTCACAGATTTCAAAGAAGGAACCCATAGTGGCATTGTCTTCCACTAACGTTGAATGTAGAGTTTCAGCTCACGTTTTATGTGAGATACCATGGATTGAGAAGGTATTTATGGAGCTTAATTTGTAGGTTGAAACATACCCATATTTTGTGACAATTTGAGTAGTATTCAGCCAACATCGAATCCCATCTATCATATTAGAACCAAGCATATTGAAGTGCACTATCACTTCATAAGATAAACGAATATCTCCAAGGAAGTTTGAATACATCATATAGCTACCAAGGACCAAGTTGATGATATGTTTGCAAATGATTTGGATGAAGGGAAGATTTGAAAGTTCAATCAATGCCTCAACATTAAGGAGCTTGGATGAAGATGAAGATGTGAAGCTTGAGGGGGAGTGTCAAAAGTCATGATTCAAGCCACAATTCTTGGTAAATCAATCATGGACATGTGGATCAATGTATGCAAGCTTAAAAGCATGAGATGCCATAAAATATAGTCAATGAACAACTCCCCAAGGCATCTCAAGTAAGTCCTCCAACTAAATAGGCTCAATTTTTGGGAAAGGTCATTCCTAGATTTTAGGGGCCAACTTCGCTCCATAAAAGTAGCTTGTATCACAACCTCTTTTGAGTCATCTTCTTGGATTTTAAGTTCCTTTAGAGTGTGGAATAAGTTTTGGAGTTGTAACAAGCAAGCCCCTTACTTATGCTAGCCCCTTGCTTATGCTAGCCCCTTACTTTCTTATTTGTTATCTTTGGGTAGGCATATCTATATGCAATAATGCAACATGTTTTCCCAAGTTCTTAGCATTGTTTCTCCCTCAGGATGCATTTAATTGATGTGTTTATTAAGGAATTTGATAGAAATCAAACTCATTTTGAAGCACACAAAGTATCCGGAGCATTCACTTAGTATTTTGGGCAAAACCTTCAAATTGTGAAGAGGTGAAGAGATATATGTAGAGATTAGTGGGTGTTGCAACAAAATTTCTCTACACCAGCCAATATGACTCTAGGGATACTTAATGTACTTCCTTATCTTCTCAAATATGCATAAAGAGTCACCATGTCCTTTAGAACATCATTGCCAAATGATATCATGAAAACAGATGACTTGCACTTCTCAAGGTCTCAAGAACCCTTCTATTTTGGGAAACAAAGATCACAGAAAAATGCATAAAGCTCACAACCTTGTATGAATTGACCAAAGAGATTTGAACACATCTAATTGAAATGTTTAGACAACTAAAGAAAGCTATTTGATGAATTTAGATGAACTATATAGAGAGAAACAAATTTAGCAAGTCTAGGGTGGTCACCCTAACTTTTTAGGAGCAAGATGAAGTGCATAGAAAATTAAATTCAAACATTCATAACTTTAGATGTATTGACCCAATGAAAATGAAAATCTATATCTAGATAAAAAACTTCTATCTAATTGATTGAGGTGAAAGTTTTGAAAATGGATACTCATAAAGAGAGAAATGGATCAGAGAAAATCATTGTGTACCTCAAGGTATTGTAGCAGCACACAAAGAGTTGAATCATCAAGATATATGAATCAAAATGTGTATTAATATTACATATATGATACAAGACAATTGTGAAGGAATATTCCTGCATAAATTGAGCATAATGTGTGCTCAAGGATTTAGCTCAATTTCACAGGAATATGCTTCATATCCCATGAAAAAGAAGTAGATTTATTTTTACATGGATTTAAGTTTAAATATGATGCGTCATCACCTAAAAGTGATCATAGACGTTTGGGATGATTTAAATTTGATTCCCAACTAACAAGTTCATGGAATTTGTTTGAGTTAAGGCAAGGCTATTAGGCTTACTTATTGCACCAACAACTCCCCCTGAAGCCTTAGAATCTTGAATTTTCAATCCTCAAATCTATTGTAATCCAATCATTGGTTTGAATCTCTTTAGCTTCATTCCATTCAAAGCCTTTCTTATCAGTCCACACACTGTTGATGAATTGACACATAAGATAACCGAATCTCGTTACTTGTAATCTTTTCCCTAACATAATGGTAATGCACTTCTAATGTGTTTATTCATGCCATGATAGAGTGGGTTAGCAACAAGATGAAATGAACTAATATTATCCTCAAAGATATGAGGATTGGATGACTTAAGGCCTAAATCAAAGTATGGGGTCTTAATCCACATTGCTTCTTGAGTTGTAGTTGCGAGTCCTCTAATTTCAACCTTTGTTGATGAGAGTGCAAGTGGGTTTCTTCTTTGAAGAACATGAAATCAATTTCGTACGTGCAAAGATGAGGTACCTAGATGTGCTTCTTCTATCATCTTTTGAGCCTACCTAATCTGCATTAGAGAATAGTGTGATGTCTATATCAAAAATCCCTTGAGATATTTTAGGACCCTTTTTGCTTCTTCCATGTGAGGTTTCCATGGAGTATGCATGAACTTGCTTAAGACACTCCATAGCAAAATTCCACCTAGGTTAATGTAGCATAATTCAAACTACTAGACTCAAATAGCTAGTATATTTTCAATGTGCTCACCTTCATGAGAACTTAACTTCAATTTCATCTCCATAGAAGTACCTACAACCTTCCAATTATCCATTTTGAATTTGACAAGCATTGCTTTGATGATATTCCTTTGAGTAAGGTACATACCTATTTTTTTATATACTACTTCCAATCCTAGGAAGTATATGAGTATTCCTAGATTGCTGATTTTGAACTCATCTTTCATCTAAAGCTTGATGTTTCTAATTCCTTTAGCATCATTGCATGCAATTATAATGTCATTAACATATAAAAATAGGTATATGACTTCTAAATGGATCCTCTTGATGAAGAGGGAAGGATCCTCTTTGCTTACATTGAATCCCTTATCCTACAAATAGGTAACTACTTTATGATTCCAAGTCCTAGAGGCTTGCTTCAAACCATACAAAGCTTTTCTTAACTTGCATACATATCCAGGATATAATGAATCTTCAACACCAAGAGGTTGATCCATGTATAACTCCTCAAACATCCATCCATTTTGAAAGGCATGTTTTACATCCATTTGATAAATCTTCCAATTCTTAGAAGCTGCCACACTCATAAGTAGTCTAATAGTTGGCATCTTTGCAATAGGTGGAAACATTTCTTCATAATTAATATCTTTTGTTTCAACATATCCTTTCCCCAAAAGTCTTTCTTTGTACCTATTCTTAGATCCATCAAAATGTTTCTTTACCTTGTATATCAACCTTGAGCATATGATCTTCATAGATGGAGTCCTAGGCACCAATTCCCAAGTTTGATATTCATGTAAAGCATCTATCTTTTCCGAAGTTTGATATTCATGTACAACATCTACACCATATTATAGGTAACAAGCATGTTGATGAAAAAAGGAACAAAGTTCTCTATGCAGAATCTGGATAGTGCCCAAGAAAAACAAAGAGGAGGATGGAATAGTATGCATACTTATCTATTTTATTTTAACAATTAATATTGATGGTTACAAAAACTCCAATTATATTCACTACCTTTTTTATAGTCTTCTCATGCTTTGGCTTGCACACAGAGTGATAATATTTGGACAAACTTCCTTTCTATGCCATGTCTATTAGAGATACATGCAACAATTTTGGAACTCTGCTAATGTTGTCATTGGTTTTTTTTTCTCTGTCTCTCTGTCACACACACACATGTGCAATCATATTTTAAAGTTATTTCTTTTTTATTTGTACTGGAGGATCCATTGGGGAACTAAAGATGCATTGTTTTTTAAAGAAGTCCAATCCTTGAGATGTAATCTTCCGGACTAACTTGAAGTAATTCAAAGTGCTATGGAATATGGGCATAGCACCATGGCTCTCCTCAATGCCATAAAGCAAGGGTTAGATGTGTATCAACTAGTAGTATACAAACTCCAAGGTGTGTTAAGGTAGACACTGAGAAGGGAGAGCACAAGGGAAAATAAGATAACTAATTTGAAGTGGATAGCTACAAAACCTGGAGATCCTTGGAAGGGGCTAGTTTAGGAGTTCATCACTCACGTGATGATAGCTATCTGAATGTAGCTTGCATGGGTGGAGCCTCCATTGTAGCCTTGAGAGCAAAGGGCCTAACCAAATGAGCTAAGATGACTAGATTAACGTTACATCTTTTGAGTCCAATATGCAAAAGTTCAATTATTGTCATACACAACCACCATTAAAAATCATCTTTGTTTTAATGGTGTTGATAATAAGTACAGGTGTTTCTTCTATACATACAACACTTTAAAGTCATTTCAATGTGGTGTGCTGTTTATTTTGAAGTTCAGTTATCAATATAGAGAATTGTAATTTTCCTTAGTAGTTTTCAATAATCTTTTTTGAAGACAACAAGAAAACGAGTAAATTAAAAAAAAAAAGGAGGGAGCCGACCCCTGGGAAGGGGGACCGTTATAGCATATGATCAATGTGCATCATGAGGCCTAACCTCTTATCAGAATAGAAGGCCAAAGCTTTACTTTGCATCTTATGATGGCTATAGACCCTAAAAATGTCATGAGGTGTTTTGGAGACATCATGAACATCCTTTGTTTTCGTCTTACACATATTTACGGAGGCTTTTACATCCTGAATACAACAATATAAAAAGCTTCTAAGGGACCTGGAAAACACCTTTTGGTTCCCATTCTTCCAAATGAACTAGATGATTTGAGCTCTAAGAATTTACCACAGCCCAATATCCAATTTACCAGACACCCCATGGAGGATATTCTTGAAGGAAACTTGAGGGAGACCATGAGTAGTGTAGAAAGCATTAATATAGTCCTAGTATCTCTTGGCAGTATCATAATGATTGAACAAATGGTGTAGGTGCTCAAGTCTACCAAAAAGGCAACAGGTGCAAGAACTGATGTTGTAGTCTCTAGCCCTGCCACCAGTCCACAAACCTCTCTGCATGATCATCCAGTGGAGGCAAGATTGCTTGATTGATGTGGGGAAAGGCTAGAGCGAATTGAACCTAAATTTCCACTCATGAGCATTCCAGTGAATCTTCCATTTGGCATTGAGCTTAGGAACAATGGACTGAATGTTTTTGGTAGATTTCTTGAATCTTTGGAGCATATCTTCTACAACTTGGGAGATAGAAATCCACTCTTGGTTGGGATAGGTAGCAATCCTTTCAGTCAGCCAGCCTTTGTTCTCAAGAAGGATTTGTTTACAAGCCAACGAGAGATAATTAATTGACATGATGACATCATTATTAATCAAACCATTGTCCTTGTAAAAGGATAGCTAGCTACTGAAACCAAGTTTCATGCATTTGTTATTTCTTATAGATAAAGGAGATGAGTTATAGGAAACAAACCAGCCACACCATATGGAATCCTGTAAGATGAAAGAGTGGTTGTTAGCAAAATAGTAGCATATTTTAACTTTCATCAAAGCATTCCAAAAAGATCACAGAAGGGGGCTACCTTTGCGAATAAAACCATAAGGAGAGGTCAGAATATCCCACAAGCTCTCATCCTTCCAATTTTTATGTCCATGGAGATGGAAGGATTGAATGTTCCTCTTAATAAGACAAGCCCAAAAGTCATGCTCTGAGAGGCCCTCAGGATCCACTTAGCTACCATCTGAGTGGCCATGTGGGTAGGGCATATGAGGCCAAGGCCCCCTTCCTCTTTTTTCATGCAACACGTGCTCCAGGCAACCTTGGGGATTTTGTTGCCAAAAGGAGTGCCTTCCCAAAGGAATCTCCTAGCTAAAGCCATGGCTTGGACAAGCTTCTTTTTATTGGGCTTTTCTTCGTGCACAGCCTGCCTCGCACTTGGTATAGATTTTATTTGTGATGGGACTCTTCTATAGATAGGTGGAAGTATATCCATACTCCTCTCAAGCTGATATTTCTCATCTCATCTCTCTCTCTCTCTCTCTCTCTCTCTCTCTCTCACACACACACACACACACACACACGCACACATTCCATATGATTAGACGGTCTATGTAGGCCTGCATGTACGTCACTTAAACTGGCGTGGTGTATGTGTTGCGCCGTCGTTTCAAATTACGATGACTTCAACAGAGAAACTTGATTCTCGGTGCTGATCATCTATAATAATTTGAAACTTTTGTTCACATACAAATTACAATACGGCGGTATCAAAGTTTGTAATGGATTCGAATAACTCTATGCCGACACCATCAAATCTGATAATTTTGGCTCTCTCTCTCTCTCTCTCTTTCTCTCTCTCTCCATGTGCACATTTGCTGTATTACGTCGTCTTCACTTTATTCGTGAGTGCAGTTATAAGTCTTTCGTGATTCTCGACAATCAACTCTGGCTCCGCACCTTCTGAAACAGAGAGTGACATGATAATGTAACTGCGTGACATGAAATTACTAATCGAACTAACACATCTCGTACGCAATTGCAATCACTGAAAGAGGGAGTATGATTGGAAATTGTAACCTGCATATATAAAAGTCGTGTGAAGTTATGATCCTCGCAATTGCAAGGCATTATGAAAGGTAATGTCATATCATAATACGATTTCGATTTCGTTCATCTGTAATCGCGTCTTCTTGTCATTAATTCTCTTCTTTGTTTCGTTAAAGTGATGATCTCCGATAACCGTACTTGTCTTTGATGATTTTATTTGACTGTTTGATAGGATCGAATTCAGTTACATAAGTTGAGCCGTATGCGAACTACTAAAGCGTATAAGATTTTCAACTGCGTCCAACTTTAAGGGGACAAAAATGAATGCGGGGCAGCTGCATTGATCGGAGCTGGCTGTACAGAGCAGAAAAACTCATTTTCATGCACAGAGAGCAACGAACAAAAGAACCATTTGTACTCACAGAGAGCAACGAACAAAAGAAAATGTTGGCGGATGTGGATGCCGAGATGAATTTCAGCTCTCCTTTAATAACACCTCCCGCTTAGATTTCATATGTTTCATGTTACTTCAACATCTCTCTCTCCAACCCTCTGTTTCAAAAGATCAGGAAGAGAAAATCGTATGAATAATGGAGATTTTTTTACAGACGTACAATAGGCAGGATTCCACAGATTACAAATAAAGGTCTATAGATCATTGATAAGACGTACAAGGCACACGTATCTAGCAGGTCACCAATGTACCTGATCTCTTTCTGTACCTCTTAGCTCTCAAATTTCTCAATTCATCCTCTCTCTCTCTCTCTCTCTCTCTCTCTCTCTCTCTTCCATTTATCCTTCCTTCGCATTATTTCTCTTTCCCTCTCACAAGTAGATGCATAATTTAGAGTTTAAATAATTTTTTTATAATAAGGTTAGTCTATTCCTTAAAATTAATCAAATTTGTCAAACTTTCATGTGTTTCACTATATTGTGTCCAATTTTGAGGATCTCTTCTACTCCATTAATGTGTACATATCTTCTTATTTGTTCTTTTAACTTTCATGACTTAAACCTATGAGCTCATAAATTTTGTTAGGTGTTATACCTATGTAATCTAGGGAATTTCACATAGACCATCTCTAGAGAATGGCCAAAGTTCAAAGCCCTTCTTTCTAGATTTTTATGAGTATCTTGTTGAAAATCAATATTCAAACTTGGGAGCATGTGAATCTGATCTTTTGTTAAAACTTGGACTACCCTAAAGCAATGTGGCAAGCACAAGAACTCATACATTAAACTTTATCTGAATCCCCCTTATATTGCTCAATCAATCACCTATAACACTTAGGTCTGATGAATCCTATTTTTTAGGACAATAGCATCCTAGATTCTAGGGAATCTGTTGCAAGTTGTATATACACACCAAATACTTAATATTATTAAGATCTCATGTGTGTTATCACTTTAGGAATTTGAAAAAGCCTACCTTGCTAAGTAGGTGCCTTCCTTGCTTGAGTATTTTCCTACTACTTTAGGTAGCCATACCTCACTCTCTATTTCAACATTCACGAAACTAGATAGTTCTTAGTGTAGAATAGGGTTTTTTCTTCATATGGTTTCAATTTTATGTAATCTTTGAGCTTTTTGGTCAACAAACTAGACTAGGAGACCTTCCTGATGTAACTCATTTCAAGAAAGATACTTTTTTCTATTCTAGGAGCCAATGCCTTCAAGAAAGGCTAATCATTGCCTTAAGTAGACATGAACATAGAGACCACTATTCAATCGAAACCTAATGTCTATCAAAATATGTAGATTTTGGACTTGAACTTTGAGCCAACATTAGAGGACTATATTATCCTTCTCACAAGAAAAGGATTACAAGAAATGAATACCATATGGGAAAGAAACTCTAGACAATATTAACAGCCAACTAGTTCCTTGTCAAACAAAGGAGAGTATGAGCTATGGCTACTGAAAGTGTCGAGAAAATGTTCAAGAAAGTAGAGGGCTTGCTTAGAAAGGGGCCTTCTAGATTATTCAAAATACTAAAGTGATAACACAAGTGGCATCTTACCTTTCCAAGTGCATGATGCATTTAAACGACTTGGAAAAATTCCCTAAATGATAGGATTCTCTTTTCATCACACTAAGTGTGATATGTGATTGATTGAGAGTAATGAGGAGGATTCAAAATCATATTTGAATGAATGAATTCTTTTGTTTGGCTCCTTTCTTCATGATGCTCCAAGTGTCAATAAGTGAGGGGGTTCATATTCTTCAAAGTTTGGTGCTTGATTTTCAACACTCCCCCTTAAGCTTCAACCTTCAAGTCTTCATCCTAGCCAACACCACCTCTCTAATGTATTAATAATATACGTCCATATCCTTTCTCCTAGCATGGAACATAGGTACACACTACTCATGTTTTCACACATGATTCCAGAATCATTGTCGTGCAAATCTAATTCAACCATAAGCTTCTTGAGCCACATGATCTCACATGTAACTTGTTTTAATGCTTTGAACCCAACTTCTATTGAATATAGGGAAACTATAGGTTGCTTCTTAGCCATCCATGGAATGAAAGTCTTTCCTAGCATCATTGCATATCCACTTGTACTCCAACCATCTTTGGATCTATCCCAAGCAGCATTTATATATGCTTTCACTTGGAAATCATCTTCTAAAGGATAGAAAAGACTTTCATTCAAGGTGTCTTTTAGATCTCCGAGTACGCTCTTAGCTAAAAGTAAGTGAGGGAGTCTAGGTGTGTGTATGAATTCGGATAGCACACGAGTAGTCTATGCTTGGTTGGCTCTTGTGATAGTTGCATAATTAAAAGAGCCCACTATAGACCTTTATAGGTGTGCATCAACAACCTCATTAACTTCCATTGAAGTCAATTTGTGCTATTTCATGGGCATTGAGTTTATATATACAGAAACACATATCTGGATGTCATAAGGGAAATATGCCTTGAGCGTGCTGCAAAAGTATGGTTTGGCTGATTGTAAGCCAATTTCTATGCAATTAAATCAGAATTTGAAGTTGGATACAACATCAGTTGAAGCATTGGAAAATGCTACTATGTATAGGAAAATTATGGGAAGTTTCATGAATGTCACAATTACAAGGAAACTTGATCTAAGATACCCTATTCGACTTGAAAGTCAATCTATGTAGGTTCCGAAGAAGCCATATTTAGATGCTCTAAGATGCACTCTACATTATTTGAGTGCTGCTTTGGATTATGCATTGATTTATGAAGCTAGTGTATATTTGTAGGTTCATGGATACACTGATGCAGATTGGGATGGTAGTATTCCGTATAGAAGATCTAATAGTGGCTTTCTATTCTCACTTGGAACTACAAATATTACATGGAGCACTGTTGGAGATGTAAGGATCATGTGAGCTTACCCCTATATTTATATATATACATCATATTTAGAGCATTGCCTCAAGAGATATTATTATGTGGGTTTCGAGGCTCCCATGCATATGTGCATGTCTCTTCTCTCCTCTCTCTCACTCCATCTCCTCCTTGCTCCTCTTGTTCTACACATCAAAGCCCTTCATTCGTATTGGAGAATGTTGAAGGCTAGTGTGCGAGAAGCTTCAATAGAAGCTTAGATCACAAGAGGTGAATGTGCAGGTCGGCACCTCTTGATAGCTGCTCCATATTTCAGCCATAACTCGAGTTAAAAATCTGATATTGATGCATTTTAAAGTTCTATGCATACTTGAGATAGAGGATTACAACTTTTCAGAAGAGTGCAAGTCTTGGCTCGGAGTTTTAAAGTGCTGAAATTTTGAAAAATGCAGATTATTGTAGAGGATGAATCTACAATCACTCGGATAGAAGATTCGTTTTTGGGCCATTACGTGCGTTCTACAAGTCTAATTCATGCGAGTCAACTTGCTTTGTGTAGCTTGATATAGAAGCTACAACTTTGTAGAAGAAGACAAGTCTAAATTTGTAGTTCTAGGTCATCGAAATTGCAAATATAGAGCAGAAGTGTTGCATGTGAAGATGAGATTGATAGTAGGTGTTTGTTTTGTGTATATTTGGAGCTACACACATCTGACTGAGGTGTTCTTTATATCATTATGTAGCTAGGAAAAGTTCTTGAAGTTTACTAGAGAGAAAAAGTTCAAATTTAGAAGTTATCATCTTTGAAATAGAAAAACACATAGCAGCATATTGATCTGCATAGTACTTATAATGTTCTTGAGCTTTATGGATCTCTTCCTTGAATTCCATTTGAATTTCCATGAGGTATTGGGCCTTATCTCTGGCAACTAGGTTCTTGAAATGATTTGAGAGTTGTATACTCATCCTTGGATGTTGTCCATAATTTGCAAAGAAGGGATTTTTCTTAGTAGATGCATGAACACTATTGCTATAGGAAAACTTTGCAAAGGGTGACAATTCAAACTAATTATTTTGGTGGTAGTTGTTGGTGAAATGGAGATATTTCTCTAGGAATTGATTTGTCCATTTTGTTTGTCCATTAGTACGTGGATGATTTGTTGTAGATAGTCTAACGTGAATACCATGAAGCTTGCAAAGACTGTTCGAAAAGCTAGATATGAACTGTGGACCTCGATCACTAATAATATCATCAGGCAATCCATGAAGCCTAAAGATGTATCAATGAAAAACTCTAGCAGTGATTGCACCTCTAATTGCCTTTGTAGTTGGAATAAAGTGTGCCATCTTTGTAAATCTATCCACAATAAGAAGAATGGCATCATACTTATCTGACTTTGGTAGATTTGTAATGAAATCCATAGACAATGAAGCACATGGCCCTTATGGAATAGGTAAATGTTGCAAGAGGCCATAAGGTTTATGTCACGGTACCTTAGATCTATTATGAGTGTCACATGTTCAAATATATTCTTTGACTTCCTTCCACATTTGATGCCACCAAAAATCCCTTGATATGAGTTCTATTGTTTTTTTAACTCCAAAATGTCCTGTTGTAAGGTTTTCATGATGTTGTTGAACTACTTGGACCGTGGGCTTTCCTGGAGGGACATACAATAGGTTCTTATAGAATAGTAATCCGTCCTTTTCATAAAACTCGTTTACTTCTTGGACTTTTCCTTCTTGAGTTTTCTGTTGAATCTTTATGATGTCTTGAAGAGATAGCTACTAACTGAAGATGCTCAGGCTTGAGTAATACACTCTCTTATTGATCAAAGGCCTCTTCACCCTTCTTTGGTGCAAGGTAAGATCTTCTAGACAAGGTATCTGACTTACATTGTGGATGTCTTGGACTGTAGGTGATGAGAAATTCAAACCTCGATAGAAAGTTACTCCATCCAGATTGCCTTCTATTGAGCACACGGGTGGTCATAGAATACTCTAAATTCTTGTGATCTCTATACATAGTAACTTTGTGTAGCACCTTCTAGATGGTGATGCCAGGTGTCAAACGTGTCTACTATGGCAAGAAGTTCTTTATCATGGATTTCATAATTAATCTCTAGAGGGGAAAATTTCCTTGAATGATATGCAACTAGATGTAGGTGTCCATCATCTCCACATTGGGATAGAATGGCCCCTAGGGCAAACTCTGATGCATCTATCAGTGGGGTTCAGTTTTAGTTTCTTCACGGTGAAATCTGGCATCAAATTGATGTCACAACTTCCATCTATAATAACACCATGAAGGGCTTCATCTCTTATCAAAGCTCATAGCCTTGAACTTTGATAGTCAACCAAGGGTGCAGGGGAAAATTCAACCATGAAACCATCCTTGCTGGGAGGTGGGCTCAAGCAGGCAGAGAGTGTAATATTTAACAAGTCACTTCTTACTTTTGAATCCATCTTTATGAGTTGGTACAAACTAATCTTATGATGAATACCCCTGAAGGTTTCCTCAATGTTCACCTCTTGTGTATCTTCTTGCGAACTTGTTGGTTGGTCCTTTAGCGAAGTAGTCACCCTCTCCTAAGCTCCTTCAATTTCATCTTAGTCCTTCTAGCCCGCCTTCTTTTCCTCATCTCTATCTTTAAGTCCCTATGGTTCTTCCCTAAAGGTTGCTACCGCTTGTCTAGCTCTATTCATCATTGGTATTGAAGAAGATGAAATAGCATAAGACTGAGTGGTCATACCTTCTACTTGTGGGGAGACTGCAATCATGTGAATTGGAACAGGGTGTCTCCTTGAGCAATCTCAAGTATAGTGATCCTTAGCTTCTAGACAATGTTGACAAGGTGGTGCACCTTTCGGTAGGGAGCAATTGTTCTCCATATGGCCATACGCACCACAACGATAACACATCAGTGGCCTATTATATTTAGGCTGAGTTGGATGGTCTCTTATCTATTAGGTGCATTTGAAGACTACATATAATATGAATCCAAAGCTTGAGGGTTACCTCATTGTTGTGCTCCCTTGAGGTAGTAGCACTCTCTAGCTTCATGGCCATCCTTGTCACAAAATTGAAAGCTTAACTTTTTAGGACAATTAACATTGGAACGTCCAATGTTGCTACATACTGTACACTAAACTTGCCTTCGTATGTCCTGTGTGGTCCACAAATCTTCTAACTGAAGATGGAACTAAGCTATCTCATCATCATTGTGGCACTATGGTGGTGGCATGACTTTCTCTTCTTGGTGACTTTGCTGCATTCTGAAGGCTTCCAAATCCTTCGTATGTTGCTCAATAGGATCTAACTTTGATGCATAATTTGGTTGGGTATCTCCTTCAAAATGTAGCCTAGCTTCCTCAATGTGCAATATAGTTGCAACAAAATCATCAAGTGTTGCATCCAATCTAAGAGATTGGTGAAGCCTCTACTGAGATGAGTTGGGTAGAGCTTTCTCTATCTATTTTTAAACCAATAAATCACCTGGAGCATGTGGCAGATGTGAAACAAGTGCTTTTGTCCTAGTGTGAAGTTCGTGAGAGGACTCACTTGATCTCAATTTTAGGTTCTCTAGCTGATCTAGAGCTCTTTCTGAGGAGTTGCTTGGTGGAAATGTCTACCAGAACGTCTTCTTGAGTGCCTCCCATGTATTGAAGTGGTCGTCTACATATTGACTATATCATTTGTCTACAAGGCCTTACTGTAGATGGGAAGAGTACCAACATTGGATCCTCTTGATTTTCCAGACCTCATCACTAGCATAAGGAGATGAATATCCTAACGTTATCATCTGTATCTTCATAAGCTACTCCCTTAAAAGTAGGGAATTTGATATTCAATCTAGAGAGTAAATGAAAAAGATGCCCCATTGCGACTAGTGCTTTTACAAAAGTATCTGAGGAGAAATCAAATGTCCTCTTGGGCTTCTCCTTTAAGGGTGGTGTGGGAGCCAAATCTACAGAAAACTTCAAAGAGTGTAGAGGAGACCTAGGTTGACTAGTTGAAGGTAAAGATGTTTTCTTAAGGCACCTCTCTACATGAAGAGGCTCCTTATCGGCTCATGTGTGGGTCATGTACCCACTAGCTAGATATAAAAAGAAACAATAATGCAAAAACAAGTACTTTCTATACTAAGGTCCGCACATAGAAAATGCAAGGGTTCTAGGGCCAAGTACCTCACACATAGAATGCAAGTGTCCCACCAGGCATGCCAAATTAAGAGGAGGTACTAGGGTACCCATTTCCAGCAATATCAACTGTATACACTTCCAATAATCTATCCACTCAAGAGGGATTCTCCTTAGAAAAGTATACCCTATAACATTCCTCTGTGCAAGTACATTCACTGATAATAGAGACACTGACAAAAGAGAAACCATACAATCATAGAAAAAGGAACAATGACAAGTTCGCATAAGAGAGGGAACCCAACATAGGGGGCCATAATTCTACAAAAGGGTGAAATAGAGGGCTATCATGCCATTCTAGGAATTAGGTGGAATCAAATAAAGAAGCACAAATCACAAAGAGAGTATTGCATGCATGAACCCTTCTCTAAGAGAAATGCAATACAAGCACACTAAGAGATTATCTCCAAGCCACTCAGTCACTCTGTAAGGCTAATAGCCAACTCCACTAGGAGGCCCACGTTCTGTAGAAACATCATAGAGTGCCCCCCAATAGTGTGCAAGTATCCATAGAACGCAAGGAGTTGTCCAGAAAGTGGTGCTTGATCCCTGAAAATGGTGCTTGACTCTAGTGCTCTAAATGATGACGATGATCCCTCCCGGTGTATCCAAGACTCCCTCTAGATTGAGATCATATCCCCAAATGAGTGTCAAACATCTATTTATATAGAATCCAAAGAGGCTAGGGGGTAGCCTTGCTGAATCCCAGCTTTAACTGCCACATACACAAAAGTGGTGGCCAGAGAGGTGCAAGAGTGGGCTAATTATGGCTTTGGTAGCAAACTTCAATTGGGCCTCCCATTTTAGCCTCTAACACCACCAAAGCTTGGCGGCCGTATTCCGTGCATGAATTTTCACTCTAACACTTTGCTGAGAAAATATACTTTTCCCTATCATTTGCCACCCACGGTAGCTCATGGTGGAGTGGAGGCCCAATTTTGACCATGTCCAAAAGAGGAGGTGGTGGAACCTGATTCTAGACAGGTTACCTTTTGGGCCACCGAAGCCTTTATTTCTTATCATTGCTCTTCTTCATACATGTCCGTCTAATTATAACCTTGAGGTTTCCAAACCTCTTATCCTTCTGTAATAATCATGACCTGAGAGGTGAGTTACCACGATCACTTTGGCGAATTACATGAATTACATAATGAGGTTGCCCGCCTTATCATTTCTCCTTATGAAATGGAGTCGGCCTAGTGTAATCATGTGCTTAACTATCGGTGCCAATATTGGGAGTCCCCCACATCACCATGAAGAGGTCGCCCACCACGAGATGGAGAGGTTGGTAGATGCCTAGTTGAGAAATCCAAAAAGACTCGCCCGTTGGAGGAGAGGGTAGGCATCTAATTAGCAAGATGAGGGTGAAAGAAGAGCAGTCACCCACAAAAGGTCATGCTCCATGAAAATTGGGTGTCACCAATCTACTCGAGATCCACATATGGGGTAGCAAAGGTAGTCGCCCTATGTGTGCCATACATCGTTAGTCACCCATGTGTGTCACGCCTTAATATTGGTAAGCACCTAATTTGCAAGATGTGGAGGTGATAGACGACCGTAGGTTCTCAAGTCGTCACCAAGGTGTCTATAGAGAAGAGCTAGTCAATTTGATGTCAACGATTTTCGCCTTCGCCTTCCTTTTATCTCACACCGAGAGGTGGCTAGTGCAAATACTCCTTCCAAAGGATGCTGCCAATTGATTCCTAGAAGGCGTCACCCAACTTGCTAATATGCCTTGAAAACAAGGTGTCGCCCAAAAAAAAAAAAGAGTTGTCCCATTTATTTATCTTGCAAAAGTAAACCATACAAGAGGCCACTTTGGGTGTCACCCCATTTGTGTACCCACATGAATTTGGCTTCACCCACATTAGCCCCTCCTAAGACATCCATACAAAAGGCGTCACCCATATTAGGCCTTCTAAGAAACTAACTATCACCCACATCAAGATTTCTTATGAGATATTGCCACAACAATGGGTGTCGCACACTTTACTTGAAACTGCTCAAATTTTTGAGATGAGGAGGTCGCCTCAATATATGTTCCCATAAGGGCATTGCCTTTGAGATGAGGAGGTCGCCTCAATATGTGTTCCCATAAGGGCATTGCCCAAGTTTGCAATAAGTTCATGCAAAGAGTGTGATCTATGGAGTTGGTGAGAGTGCGCCCACCACTCGCGCTCGATATGAGGCCAAAATTGGAAGACAAAGCGCTAAATACATGTGTACTATCTTGCAACAAGGATGACCACCTCCTTAAACCAAGGCCTAAAATAAATAGAATAAGATTTGCAAAAGAAAACGTTGCATATAAATGAGCGAGTGACTTCCTTATCTTTATGGAGTAGCAATACGGACTACCTTGTTCACATGGGCAAAGAGGTGCCTACTTTTCTGGAAATAAGTGAGAGATGGTGGGTGGCAAATAATGCATGAAAAAGCCGAGATTCTTTGGAGAGGAATTCGACCATATGCCTTAACATAACCACTCCATAGCTTCAATATTCCAAAGAGCAACTATTATTGGGTTCTAAGAATGTTGTTAGGCTTTGTTTCCCTAAAATTCATGTATGCCTTCAATGTCTCTTGCTTCTTTACAAGATGGTCTTCATTTAAATCCACCCACAAATCTTTATCCTGTTGAGCTTTTGTGATCTTTGCCTTGCATTTGTTCCTTACATCACTTTGCTTACTCCATGTAGGATTATCTCCTCTCAAAAATGAGTATCTTTTTCTGCTTGAATAATTTGGAACACAAAGAATCATGCCTTCAATCTCCTCATTTCATCTTGATTTCCTTGATTTATCATCTTCATTAGCCTACACAAATAGATTTGAGGAAAATCGAGGTAAAGATTCATTAAATCTGACATTCATTGATACATTTAGCTTGTTGATTGTGAGACTGTAGCATCTCTAAATATTTTCTTCAGTTGGATACCATACGAATACACATCTTTCTAATATATCATCTAGCTTGCTCCTTACTTCACTTGGTATTACAACATAGAAACTATAAACAAACAATCTCAAGTGTGATACATCTGGTTTTCTATAGTACCAATCCTAATATGGTCTTGAAGTATGAATCCGAGATGTGGGTTTTGTATTCATGATGTATATGATAGTGGTTGTTGCAATTGCCAAAAAGAAATTTGGCATTCCCATCACCTTTCTGATATCCCTAGCACAATCTACAATCTATCTATTCTTCCTTTTTGCTACACCATTTTATTGAGTTGTGTGCCTAATTATAATGTTTCTCTTGGTACCATTTGATTTCAAGAAATTAGAGGACTCATGGGAGAATAATTCTCTCTAACCTTAGACATTCGATACAGCTATCACATTCCTTTTCTACAATAGCGTTGAGCTTCTTGAAGTAATAAAAGACATTTGATTTATATTTCATACAATAGAGCCAATTCATCCTTGTGAAATCATCAATGTAAGGTTAGAAGGTATCTATTACCTCCATTTGGGCTCTCCTTTGTTGACCCCCAAAAATCTATATGAACTCTAAATTTTGTGCACTCTTGCATTGTGAACATTCTTCATTCCTAGTCAAAAGAAGCTGAACTAATTTTATGGAGTGTTAACTTCTTCAAATATCTCATAAGAGAACGTTTGGAAATGTCCTTTCCACCTCATTATAAGGAAACATGCCTCTATCAAATAGGTTTGTGGCATTGTTTTATTGCTCACTCCTTTGTAGGTAGTACAAAATATGCTCTAGAATTTTGGGATCTCCTTGCCAAAATGCGATCTCTAATTTTGCATTATTGTTGGTGCAAATATCAAGCCTACACATTTGGCTAAAGTTTATGTACAGTTGAAGCTCCATGGAAACCATTGCTAGGAAGCTTTTATATTTTTACTACTTGTAAAAGTCATTGTGACTTGAAAAGAATATATGTAATCACCACCAAAATTGTGGATTTATTAGTTGGAAAAGTCACAAATCCATTTGAGGGAATATCTCCTAGATTGGAGGACTACTTTTAGTGAGATCCAATGGAGGATTCAAATTCAAATTCAAATCTCACATCTATAAAAGATGTCTAAAAAACTCACGGTACAAGTGACTCAATTCCCGAGTTGTCCTTGACCACATTGTATCAACCCAAGCAAGGCATCTCAGAGTATGTGACCAAAGTCAAAGATGTAGCAGATCAATTGACAAGCATAGGAGAAGAAATTGAATAGGAGTAGATTGTAAGACAAGTAATCAATGGTATTAAAACTGATGACAAATGGGAGAGCTTCACAACTACCATGGACTTGTACATGGACATGCAGATTCCAGACCTTACTACTCTCATGGGCCAACTCTTTACCCATGAATCCAAGCTCAACAAGAATGTTGTCTTTGATGAGAATGACTCTTGGTTTGAAAATGAATGCAAGAAAGTAAAGCTACCTTATGACTTGGAAGAGGAGTTTCCAAGCCTCACTAAGGAGGAGCCTAATCAGAATGAAGACATCAACTCAGATGATGAGGACATCATCAACTTAGATGAGTTCAAGGCATGAATGTCCAAAGGCAAAGTCAAAATGAAGAAGTTGGAGGATATACCTGAATCATCAAACCAAGCAATCAGAAGATCACAAAGGGAGAGCAAGAAGCCAATCAGATATGGATATGACACTTCCTTAGTTATTAAGCACTCTGTTTATCTTGCAAAAGACTTGTCATTTGAAGAGCCATCATCATATGAAGAGGCAAAGACCAAGGCAGAATGTAAGGAAGCTATGGATCAGGAAATTGAAGCACTCAAGGAGAGTGAGCTTGGGAGCTAGTACCCTATGAAGGTAATTGGTTCTAGATGGATACATAAGATTAAGAGGAATTTTGATGGATCAATAAGTAGGTACAAAGCTAGACTTGTGGCTAAGGGTTTTGCACAAACCCAAGGAGTTGATTATGAAGAAACCTTCTCACCTGTGGCCAAAATTCCAATCATCAGGGTATTGGTAAGTGTGGCTGCATCAAAGAATTAAAACATATATCAATTGGATATAAAAAATGCATTTCTAAATGGCTAGATTTTAGAGCAGCTGTATATAATAAAGTAAGTTTATTATCTAGGGTTCCAATCGGTTCAGACAGATCTAAAATCGGACACCGTTTGGTCATCCGTGTGTATGACCAAAGATCTCGAGTTTAGACTTACTAGGAGGTCTTGTGCTCTTGTGAACAAGTGACCCACTTAGTCTAGTGGTTAAGTCTCGTGGATGTGAAGGAGGAGGTCTTGGGTTCAATCCCCATGGCGGACATGGGTAAAATATTTTGCCCAAAGAGATCTAGAGCCTTCTAGAAACATCAACTTGAGTTAACTCGAGTTGACTGGGACACTTAGTGCACATGTAGTTACATGGCTGGCTAGTATCCACCTGCCCAAGAAGGTAGTCCCCTAGAGAGAGCTATATATAGAGGCATTTGGTTGGGAGGAGAGTCATCTCTCTAGCATGTGGTGGTCCTAATCCTTGTTCTCTTGCATTGGTATCAGAGCAAGCTTTCATGGTGACCTTGATGGCTCATCATATTTCTTAAAGCTCTTATGGTATCCTTTTAGGATTCATCATCATCTTCCTCCCAAGCTTGAGCTTCTATGGAAAGCTTCATATTTCATCTTCTTTATGAGAGGATGTCTTGAAAATCTATCTCCAATTTTTTGTGTGGGGTTTTCGAGTGTGCGTCTTCAGAAATCATGTAGGTTGAATAGGCGAAAGTAATTGAATTATGATCTCCAAGAGCTTGGAGATATAGATTTTGAAGTCTTGGAAGGAGTGTGTGCTCACTAAGAGTTGAACCCCCAACGTGTGCGCGGAAGTGCCTCTTCTTATCCAATTGGGTTAGTATCTATTTGTTCATCAAAAACATCACTTTTTATTCATATTAGTGCATCAAATTCTCACGGGATCAAAATGAGTGCTTGTTTTACGGCGTGAAGAACAGGGTATCGAACCCATGATCTGACATGCGTAGAGAAACCACGCTAAGGACTTACCTCGTCTGTTACTGCAATCATCTAAGGATCTCAAGATATTACAACAATGATCTTGAAAGGCGTCAGTTGATCCACGATGCAGGAAATGATCATTAAGTTTGTTGTGCATGAAACCAAAAATGAAGTTGTTCATCGGCGTCGCCCATGTTTCAAGCCTGAAACTTCCCTGTGGAGGCATTTCGGTTCAACCACAAATTCATAAGGCCTAAGTTCATCCTGCCTATATAATAGGAGATACCAAAAGAATGACGCTAGTGATAGATATGGTCTTCGACTTCTTCAACAAGAAGCATATGCATCATTTTCACGGGGTTTGAATGCGGGAAGTCAACAACATTCTTGTATCAATTCTGAAGGTTGCCCTTGACGGCTCCAAACCCATAGTGCTCCGAGAAGTGATTCAAGCAGGGCAGTTGGAAATGCCATCACCAAGTCCCTAAAAATGCACGGACTGTTCTGCAGAGAATTATGGATACTCGGGGAATCCAACATGGCAGCCAAGGGAACCCTTCTCCTCAGGACCTGCTGGATATACTTTTGAAGGCCGTTGGAGACCCAAACAACAAGGACATCCACACGTTTTACTACAGCTTGTTATCTGTGCGTTGAACTTTCAAAGGTGAAAGTTATGAAGGTGTGGCATTCAAGATTCGAACACAGGATGTCTCAGCGATGTGAATTCATTACAGCCGTTGTGCTAAGCTTATTTGACATACTATAGTGCTTGCGGATTTAATTTATATGATGATCTTCATAACTTAGCAAAAATCGAAGGACTCTGTAGGCTATGGGATTCGGGGACTAGACCAGCATCGTCATAACCTTGAAGCACGAGCATAAAAACGAAGTTTCAGCGGTGGCTTAACATGAGATTTGAGCTCTCTAGCACTGCAAAAGCTTCTCACAGACACCAAAAGCGTTTTAGCAATAGAAGATGATAGCTGGGAATTGATTTGAGAAATCGTCATCTATAGATGTACCCAAGCAGGGCTTGAACTCACGTTATTGGAGAAGGAAAACTTTTCTTTATCCACAAGAGCAAATGTTCTTTCGGGATCAAACCTTCTTTCGAATGGAGGCTAAGGATGGGAATCGAACCAGTTTCCCATCATTCTGAAGTGCTGCTCTACTCCAAGAGCTCAAGAATATTGCCGATGGGGCTGTGCGCATCTTGAGTGATGCTTGGAGATGTAAAATAACACCAGGTCAATGGTACTTATCTATAGGCAACGGGATTCGATCCGTCATCTTCGCAATGAAGTTCACAGCGACATAAAAAAACTCATCTTCCATGATCACACATAGGATTTGAGCATGGAACCTTACAATCAAGGATGCCATGATTTATCCAATAGAGCATCATTTGTTTGCATTTTGCAAGAGAGATCAGCAACTAAATATTGACATTGCAGCTTCTAAATAATAAAAAAGAAGCAAAAGGATTCATCGGGCGGATGCCTAGTAGATGGGTATCGATCTCTGCACCTTTGATTGAGGATTCGATCTATGGAACTTTGTTGCCTGAGGGGAGATATATCCACTAAGCTAGTGGGGGGACATGTATCTGTGGTGGATGTTTCTCACATGGATTCTTCAAGGTATGGAGATTGAAGTTAACCAAGATGAAGAATCGCTCTTCTCGAGGATCGATGGAAGGACGTAGCTAATTGGAAGATAAGTATTTTACAAGTTAATGATTGGTTTCAATATTTTTTTTGCTCTTTAGTTTCATGTAGGACGCATTTTTATCATTGAATTATGGTAGTAAACTTCATTTCTGATAATTTTGATGCAAATTATGGAAACCTACATGAAAGAGCATAAAGATATTGAAACACTCATTAAACACAAACATAGGCATGCTTCTAGGAAAGATTGTTGGTGCATCTCTCCTTTCAAAAGAATGTTTTCAGGCACCAAACACATTTTCTTCTTGCTTGCAAAAGAAATAGGGTGCACTCAAGTCTGTGCACATGTATATTTATAACCTTTTGTAAGGTAGAGGATAGATTGTTTGTGCATGGATGATTAGATGCACACATGCCAAGCTCAAGAATTGCTTGAACTAGGTTTGATGCATGAAAGGAGAATGACAACATGTGCATACATGCACATGCATTTTCATGCAAGATCAGACATTTTTATATGCATGATTGTTGGTTAAGCAGTTGAATACTTATATTAAGAACTTTTCTGAGGATGAGAAAAGTATGCTTGGTTTTGTTAAAGATAATTAGAGCTTAAAGAAGAAACCCAAGCAAAATTAATCTTTGGAAATCAAGATATTTCCTAAACGATACATCAAAGTAATCTTTAGGAATTAAGCTACTTCCTAAAGATAAGCCAACAAAGAAAGTAGTCTGGTTAACTATTTCCTTAGTTCAAAAGGAATATCTTTCGAACAAGCAATAAAGCCTTAAGTCTTGTTCTTGTTCAATAGTCAAGATTTCTTTTAGAGTAAAGTAAAAGATTCTAGGGTGAATCATTGGATTAGTATTACTTGATTCCTTGGCAGGAATCTAAAGTTCTTGAAAGACAAAATCTCCCTAGATGTGAGACTAGAATCTTTCAAGAAACGTTTATTAGAAGTAGTTCCAAAATATTTCCAAAACCACAAGTACTGGTACTTAAGTCCAAATATTGATATAACCTAAAGGTATATCTAAGATTCTTAGCTTTGGAATCTGAGAGGCATTGGAGTATGCATGGACTTAAGACGGGAAAAGATATCTAAAAGCCCATGGGTAAGCAAAGAAGCTTTTGATAGTTCAAGAGATCTTAAGGATAAAGACTAAGTCTTTATTTAGTCGCAAGATCAACCAAACTTGATCAAGCATGGCCATCATTGTCCAAGAATGTGCGATTGGAACTACTCTATAGATTGCCCAAGTATTGGCAATAAAATTCCTTCTGGGAAATATTCATTCAATTTCCATTTATCCAATAGAAAAATGTGAAAAGAGTAAGCTGTTCCAAGTTTGAACAGAGGGAAGAAATTCCAAGAATGTAGTCTGCAACCGTGAAGACGGTACTTAAGTCTACGGAAGGTAACACATAAATGTTTGCCTATCCTTAAAGGGATTTTGGTACAAATCTAGAAAGCATGAGCGAATGCTTAGACTTAATCAGTAGAGAGATTCCTGTTAAAGTCTCGGCTGAGGTAGGTACCTAAAGCATCAGTAAATAAGGAATATGAAGACAAGAAGTCAAAAAACTATTGTCACTACAAATTGGTTAAGAATAAACCAATTGAGCTTGAATCTATGAAAATTCAAGTACTTGGAATTCTAATTGGTTTTCATTTGAAAACCCTAGCAAAGAAGGATGGATAAGGTTTTTCAAGTTCCCCATGGAAAGCACAAGATCATGAAACCATCATGTGAAGGGATAAAAAAAAACCTCGAAAATTTAGTTAGAGGTAACACTTGAAACTTCAAATCTCTTGGAAAGAATTGAAGTAAGAAGGTACTCTATCAAGAGATGTTTAGACTTTAGGATAAGTATCACCCACACATTAATGTGAATATAAAATAGGGTGGTATGGGACACCAGATTTTATACTCAGATTGATGTAGAAAATATGGTATGGGACATCGGACCGTGGGATGATAATTATATTTTAGTCGTAGTTTGGATCTTCAAGCTAGGTTTGATCCTCAAGGGAATTAAGACTTCAAAGAAGGATTTTAATGCAAGAAGGATGAAATCAGTATCTCAAGATACTTCAAGTTAACTTCAAGATCAAGGAAATTGAAGATATGAAGTAAGTAACTTCCAAGATCTTCTTAGAACACTTCAAGCTTAAGTGTTGTGGATCATAAATATTTAATAAATGTTTGGAAGAGTGAGACTTTGACTTTGAGTTGATCTTTTGAACCAAGAATCTGAGTGACTAACTCAAGGACCAAGGTCCTCGTATAACTTGGTAAATTCACTCTTTGGACTCAAAGAAATGCACAAGAACTGCATTCCCTATAAGGAGTTTGAAAGACTGAATATGATGTGAACTTAGTCTCAAGTGAACCATTATCTGAATACTAAACTCATCAATACAACCTCAGTAGGTCGACACACTGATGTTGGTTACCACACTAGTATCTTGTGGTTGGATGATGATGTTTTTGATTGCTCTTAATCTTTTTTTTGAGAATCTAGCTTATTTATCTTAAAGATAAAAAAAAATTCCAATATATCCTATTGAAATAGAACTTTGAGAAGTTTAAGTCGTGGGTCCTCTAGACTTTGATTCACAACAAGTTTACATGTCTTCGAAGTGTGAATTGGTTGTACAAAGTTTTAGTTATTTCTTTTCGCTTTCCAAATCTTTTTGGAATTGGTTTAGATATGGGATTTGATTCCTTTTGTAAAAGACCAAGGTTAGCCGTTAGAACTAGATAACTAAATTGAACATCCTAAATAGATGTTATGTACAAGAACCTTTTCAATCTTCAAAAGATAATAAGTCTAAGTGGACTTATTCATTTGAGTTTGCTTCAAGTTAAAACATAAATGATTTCCTAGAGTCTATACTCTAGAATAGTGAAGTTAGGAATTTCTCATAAAGATTGAGAATTCCATAGAAATTAAAGATCAAGATTTTGAGTAAAGTCCTCAGTAGGATAATTTTCATTTTCAATTTGAATTGGTCAAGTATGTTACACTTATGTGTTCCTCAAGTAGCTTTGATGTGAACCTTTTTCCTATACATGGGCACTTTTTACTCTAGTGCTAGCTAGAGGTTTTTTCCCCATGTTACCACATACTTGATACTCTCATATGTGGTGGTACTTTGTACTTAGGGATATTATTCAGCTCTTACTTCAGTTAAGTTCATTGTCAATAGAGAGAGCTATTCCAGCCATCGTCTTCTTCATGTGTCTTGCTGTGTTTGTGATCCTTATGTGTGCTTCTCATGTGTCTCTTGCACTTCTACACACACCCAACAATGGTATCAGAGCAGGTTCAACTCCTTCTCTAGTTTCGGTTTTTCGCATTGCGGCGCGCGCACTTCTAACAGTGCAAATCGACGTCGGAGCATAGAACTGTGAATTTTAGCATTGGGGTTTTACCCCCATTTCGAAGCCATTCGTGCAGTCAAAATCGCCATCTGAGTGAGGGTTTGTGAGCTGAAATTTCAGCATTCATTTCAGCTTTCGTCATAGTGAAGATTTTGTCACTTTCTTGTTCCTTAGTGAAATGGCGGGCATCAATGACTTGTTTGGCATGCTTCAAGCTGAAGATAAGCTTGATGGGACCAACTATCCGATGTGGTCTTACATGATGAAGCATGTTCTTGTTGCTAAACAACTTTGGAACATAGTGGCAGATGTAGATCGAAGAACGGGAGGTGCTTCTACTTCACAGTCTACTCTCATAGATGGAGCTTCTTCTTCGAGTAGAGTGGTTTGTCCTTGTCCACCTACACAGGAGCAACTTAGATGGGATGGAAAAGATGCTCAAGCTCATGCTTTGATTGCACTTTCTGTGAAGCATCATATAGTTCCACACATTTGGTCATGTTCTACATCACGACAGGCATGGGACACTCTTGCTTCTTTGTATGCCGTGCGTAATGAAGCACGTGTTGCATACTTGAGGAAGCAATGTGAGGATGTATGTATAACTGAAAATGAGTTGGTGGATGTGTATGTGACATGCATCAAGGACTTGAAAGAGCAATTGACAAACAGAGATCATTCCGGATGCATCACTCATTTCTACATTGTTGAAAGGATTAATGGAATCTTTTCAAAGCTTTGCTACTACACTCCGTTTGGTTGCAAAAGGAAATCCTAATATGTATGCATTTGATGAGGTTTTGTCTCTTCTTTTGCAAGAAGAGAAATCTAGAGTGAATAGGAGTGGTTTGATTAAGGGAACGCAAGCACTTGCTATCTCACAAAAGGGCAAAAGCAAGTATGGTTCAGCTTTGGGTTCATCAATTGTACCATCCATTGACGAACACAATTATTGTGAGTCGAGATGTGGTATTTGCTGAAAATTCAGTTTTCCCTCTACTTGAATGCAAAAAACAGCCAACAGTTAGCTCACAAGATGTGTTCGATACACTCATGCCTTTGTTCCAAAAGCCAAACATAGCTGAAAAAATTCAGCCAAAAATTTCTAAAACTATTGGAAATTTCCAGTCACATATGGCTGAACATTTGTGTCAAAATATGGCTGAAAATGAGCATGAAATTCAGCCCACACATGATGTATATATTGAAGATGTTTTACATAATGAATGCATGTCTATCAAGAGTGCACAAACTATGCCAAAGTGGATGAAACAAACTTTGCAGGGTAGCAAATTGAGTGCACCTTTACTTGGTAGAACAAGATCAAGCTCTCACCATGCATCAAGTAATTTCGTGGATTATTCTCTTATTGTGACAACATGTAATGAAGAGCCACTTTCTTTTGAAGATGCATGTGAAAATCCACAATGGATGAGTGTTATGCAATCAAAAATGGATTCCATACATAGGAATGGTACTTGGGAGTGATGTTAATTGCCAAAAGGAAAGAATGCCATTGGTACAAAGTGGGTTTATAAGATTAAGAGAAAATCTGATGGTAGCATTGATCGCTACAAAGCTAGATTGGTTGCCAAAGGATATGCGCAACTATATGGAATTGATTATGAGGAAACATTTGCACCTACTTCACACATTACTACCATTCGTACCGTGGTTGCATTGCCTACCCATCAAGGTTGGAAAGTGCATCAGTTGGACATAAAAACAACCTTCTTGAATGGTGATTTGCAAGAAGAGGTTTATGTGAAGCAACCTCCTGGATTTGCTATGAAAGGGAAAGCGCATATGGTTTGTCACTTGCATAAAGCCTTGTATGGTCTCAAGCAAGCTCCACGTGCATGGGATGACAAAATACATAAGCACTTGATTGCTCTTGGTTTCACATGTAGTCTGATTGAAAGCACACTCTATGTACACAAAAATGGGTCTGATCTTATAGTGCTTGTTCTTTATGTCGATGCCATACTCTTGACTGGGTTATGTGATGCAAAACTTGACATTCTTATTGCTGATTTGCAGCATACTTTTGATGTCACTTATCTTGCTCTTTTGAGCTACTATCTTGGCATCCAGTTTGTATCCGTTGAGGGGGGAATTGTTATGCATCAAGCAAAGTATGTTGAAAAACTACTTTAGAATTTTGACTTTGAGGATTGTAAGCCAGTTTCCACACCAGTTGAGAGAGGATTCAGGTTCTCAGTTTAGGATTCCAGTGATGCATTTGACACTCCTCTTTATTAGCAAGTTGTGGGATGTCTTATATATGCATGCAACACAAGGCCGGATATACAGTATGCAGTTTCCTAGTTGAGTCGATTCATGCATAGCCCTGACACTAAGCATTGGCAAGCAGTGAAACATGTGTTTAGATATCTCCGGGGCACTTTGAGCTTAGGTCTCTTTTATGGTAGAGATGTTCAACCATGCTTGCATGCTTTTACAGATAGTGATTGGGATGGTTGTTATGATACTCGCATGTCCACTAGTGGTAATTTCTTTTCCTTAGAGACTCATGCATATTTTGGTTGAGTAAGAAGCAACCTACAATGGTGACATCAATTTGTGAAGGTGAGTGCAGGGTAGTTTTCACAGCTACAGTGGAGTGTATATGGCTAAGATGCTTATTGACGGATCTTTGCATGGAGATTAGTGCAGCTACGCATATTCTCACTGATAGTCAGAGTGCTTTGGCTGTTGCACGAAACCCAGTGTTTCATGCACGGACCAAACATATTGAGGTGCATTATCACTATGTGAGAGAGCGCCTTCATGCAGGAGATATTGATTTGGTATATGTGCCTACACAAGATAATGTGGCAGACATATTCACCAAAGCTCTTCCACGGGAAATGTTTGAAGCTTTTCGCAAAGCTTTAGGCTTGTTACCTTATGGGGGCATATTTGTCACTCCCTGTATGTGTTCACATCATTTGCTCCAGGGGGGTTTGTTACACTTATGTGTTCCTTGAGTAGCTTTGATGTGAACCTTTTCCCTATACATGGGCACGTTTTACTCTAGTGCTTGCTAGAGGTTTTTTCCCCATGTTACCACATACTTGATAATCTCATATGTGGTGGTACTTTGTACTTAGGGATATTATTTAGCTCTTACTTCACTTTAGTTCATCATCAATAGAGAGAGCTATTCCTGCCATCGTCTTCTCTGTGTGTCTTGCTGCATTTCTGATCCTTGTGTGTGCTTCTCGTGTGTCTCTTGCATGTCTACACACACCCAACAAAGTAATAGTATGGTTGACGCAAAGAAGATGGTAAACTTTCTCCTACATTTTACATAGGATTTTTAAACTCATTAGGACAAAGTAGTCCTCTAGTCGGGTGAAAAAATCAAGTAATTATAGGATAAGAGTAAACCATTGAACAAAAATCCAAGTTAGATGTTTGAGACAACCAAACTTTAAGTGATCCAAATCAGATTCAAGTGAATCAAGAGTTCTCAAGGTCCTGTGAAGGATAAGAATCCCACCTTCATTACTAAATCCATGCACCAGTCATGCCCAAAAATGGACTAGTAAGTTGAATCCACCTAGTTCACATGTTTGTGCCTAGATCACACATCGAGAAATTGTGCTTTGGTCAGGGATGTTTTTAGATCCACCCTTATTCTTCATTCAGTAGTTTGTGCTTTGTTCAGTTCATCAAAGTGCAAAATAAGACAGTGTTTTGGATCATTTGGGCAGGGATGCCACCACAGAGATGAGACATGTTCTTGCAGTTCTAGAACATGACCATGTTCTTCGAGTTTTAGAACATGAGGCTCGGGGGTTGCCTACAGTAGATATATAGCTTTATTTTCGAGGACAAAAATATTTTCCAAGGGGAGAAGAATGTAGTAAAGTAAGTTTATGATTTAGGGGTCCAGTCAGTTCTGACATATCTGAAATCGAACACCGTTTGGTCATCCGTGTGTATGACCAAAGATCTCAAGTTTAGACTTACTAAGAGGTGTTGTGCTCTTATGAACAAGTGACCCACTTAGCCTAGTGGTTAAGTCTCATGGATGTAAAGGAGGAGGTCTTGGGTTCAATGCCCATGGGGGACATGGGGAGAGTATTTTGCCCAAAGAGATCTAGAGCCTTCTAGAAGCATCCGCTTGAGTTAACTCGAGTTGATTGGGACACTTGGTCCACATGCAGTTACATGTCCGACACATGGTTGGCTAGTATCCACCTACCCAAGAAGGTAGTCCTCTAGAGAGAGCTATATATAGAGGCATTTGGTTGGGAGGGGAGTCATCTCTCTGGCATGTGGTGGTCGTAATCCTTGTTCTCTTGCAATGTACATGTCTTAACCTCCTGGCTATGAGGATCCAAGGAAGGTAACATATGTGTGTAAATTGAACAAAGCTCTTTATGGATTGAAGCAGGCACCTAGGGAATGGAACCATAGGTTGACTACATATCTTCAGGATCAAGGATTCATCATGAGTAAAGTAGATACTTCTCTGTTTGTTAAGAGGAGAAATTCAGAGGTAATCTACCTATGTGTATATGTTGATGATATCATACTCACAGGTAATGATGCTAATGGCATCAAGCACATCAAGAATCAGATGATGCAAGAGTTCAAAATTAGTGACCTTCAATCACTAAAATATTTTCTTGGACTTGCGTTAGTCTATACTAACTTTGGAATCTATATTACTCAGAGAAAGTACATACAAGATATGTTGAAGAAGTTTCAATTGCAGGATGCCAAGGTAGCAAGTACTCCAATGGACATAAATCAAAATTTAAGTTCTCATGAAGATGATGTGCTTGAGAATGTTGCATATTACCAAAGCATAGTGGGAAGCTTGAACTATGCTACATTGACAAGGATTGATATTGCATATGGAGAAAGTGTCTTAAGTCAATTTATGCACAAACCTAGGGCACCTCATTTGGAAGCTGCCAAGAGGATTTTGAAGTACCTCAAAGCCACTAAAAACCAAGGATTGTATTTTCCTTATCCCTTAGACTTGAACATCAAAATATATTCAGATGCACATTGGCAGGTTGCAAAGATGATAGAAGAACTACTCACGATACCTATCCTTTGCAGGTGATAAACCTATATCATGGTCTTCAAAGAAGCAACCTATTGTTGCTTTGTCTTCTATAGAGGCAGAGTATAGAGGATTGGCCAATGCTACTCAAGAGGCCATATGGATCAGATTGTTATATATACACACTTGGGTTTGCATACCACATCTCCAATAATTTTTGGAGATAATACAAGCTCACTACATCTTGCAGCAAATCCTTTTTATCATGCTAGGACCAAGCACACGAGGCCTTTGTTGAGCCTAATAAGGATAGTTCTAAGGAGGTCCATAGTAGTGAGGTTGAGCATTGTATTGACCTTGATACCTACCTGGTTAGGGGTATGCTTGAGGGTAGTTCTATCGTACTACTTGTTTGTTGTATGGGGAATCTTAGGCTGTGTGATTCGTGTATCATCTCTCAATTGTAGAGTATTGGCAAATAGGGTTAGCTTGAGGTTGTGACATGTTGGGGTAGACATTTGCCCTATGATCACCACCACAGGTGTAACAACATTTGTTTGTTGTTAACCTAGGCATCTGTTTGCTAGAGACTCCTAGTTTCTTGGCCAATTTTTCTGCTAGGTCCTCTATCGAGCTAGAGAGTTTTGAGGATGATTGAGATGAAAAATCTGAGTCTTTAAAGTTCCAATTTGTCTCCTAAATTATCCTCATTGTCTATACATATTCTTATGCATTGTTCTAAGGTTCAGGGTTCCTACAAGTATACATAGGAGCATAGTTTATAGCTCTAGAGGCCACCTAAAAACAACGGCACTTGCTTGGTGTGTGAGGGTAGTCCTTGGATCAGACATCTCTCAACATACTTTCTTAACCTATGTCGTGCAAGTTTGACTGTTTCCTGAGGGGTCTGTTTGAAGCTCTGAATTAATGAAGAAGTATCATGTCTTATTCCACTTTTAGAGAATTCAGTGATGAAAAACTCTAACAAATGATGAATATCCCTAAATTGCCTTTGTTGCAATGGTTGGAACCAATTTAAAGGCGTGTTCTTTAAAATTATTCCAAATGCATTGTATTCCGTTAACATGTCTTCTACTTGCTCCACTCCTAATACCTTCTTAAATTCTGCAACATGGTCATAGGGGTCTCCTATCCCATCAAAGTAGTTTTTCATTGACTTTACTAATTGAGTGGGTCTTAATATCCTTGGGTGTTCACATGGTCTAGGTAGAGGGAAACATCTCTAACAAGTGGTATTCTTGGTTCCCTTTGTCTTTCCACTCTATCGGTGTCCATGGTGGACCGCCTCCCTATGGGGTGAGTGAAACTTACTTCTAGCGGTTCTTTATTTTTCTCTCTTTGAGTACCATGGGCTAAGGATCTCCCAGCCCCATGATGGCAAGTATTTACATTTGCTCGAGATGGGGGGAATACTAACTTGCCTCTCCATGTATAGGCATGTCTGGCATGATCTGGTACTAAAAATATTCTTTATAAGGTATTATCCAAATATGCTACCTTTCCAGGAACAATTAATCTGTGCTCTTATCTAGGAACAATTCTATGCTTCTATTATCTTGAGGGATCCATTCTAGGTTTAATAATCCTTGTGAGTACAGATTTCCCTCTGGCTATCCTAGGTTCGTATCCTAGTGGTTCGTTTCCTTGGGATCTTGCTTCTGCCTCTGGACTTACTATACCGAACTCATTGGTATGATTTTGTTGAGTACTTATGATGTACATTGTTCTTTCTTTGTCTATGTATGCGTATCTCTCGAATTTCACAATTAGATGTTCCAACCAATGGGTTGATTGGGCTTGTGCAATTGCACCACTGATTTTCGCAAACCATCCTCATAGATGCAAGCACCTAGGTGGTTGGTTCGGATGTATTCTAATTGGGTTCTGTAGGGTCCTTCGGGTCTTTCCAAATATGCTATGCTTAACCCTCCTTCTGGTCTTTCTGTGCTAAAGGCCATTTCTTGGCATCTGAGCCCAGCTCGTTAGAAGGCCCATTAAAAAATTTTGGGCATTATTCAGGTCCCATTGATAATACTCACTATGATAACCTCTTAGTTTTGAGCCTAGCCTTAATAGTTAACTTATGATACAATTATGTTTGATGTTAAAGTGTTAATTTAATAATCCAATCAAGAGATAATAACATGTTTTGGCATGTGAAATGACTAAAAAAGAAAATTGGAAACAAAGAATTGTCTCAAAATCATGAATAATTCCCACTTTTCCTAAATAGGCCTTTAAGGGTCACTATTCAATTGTTGAGCCCACGAACGTGCAGTAGTTCCTACACTTGCTTTTGAGGATCTAAGGCTTTGTCGATTAGACTTACCTATATGCTTGCCGATCTAAGGTTCATGAATTTACTTCTTGAATCACTCACTACACACTGTGATCATCAACATTTCTTTGTCCTCAATTGCTTGTTTTCTTTTAATTCCTTCAGATTCTTGTCTTGTCTCAATGTATGCATCATGACTCAACTTTTCATTGTACTTTTGAGTTCTCGTTCCGTTAGACTTAAGTTCTTTCCTTTAGGTTTTTCATATAGCACACTTTTATTTTGCTCTTGGACGTGAAAAATTAAGTCTCTTGGCCTTGGTGCATTCCTATCGTAGCCCTAATTTAATCCAGAATGCTGGATGTTTAGCCTAAGCTAATAATTGACTAAGGGGGTTGAGTATTCTTCCAACCTCAAGTCAGCTTCTTTGATAGCTCTGATGCCCAAGAAGCCGCACTTCCTAAGCCTTGTGTTCTTCACCTGCCTTGCTTTGATTGCCTTGGATAGCTCTTGCTTGACCTGTCAAAATCCAATATTTAGACCAATTCTTAAATAGATGATGAGGCACTTTGATATATACACCTTTAAAGGTCCCTTTTCCTTTGGCTAAATTTCTCCAATTCCCCCTTGCTTTCCTAACCTCATCAATGTCTCAAACTCAAATCGTCCTATCTAAATATCAATGCCTTAGAGCTCAAAAAATGATCTTCGAATGAATAAGTTACGGACGTCCAGACATTCAGGGGTAAAAACTGTCAGATAGGATTTTCTCCAAATATGAGCTAAGGGGTCTCCAATATGCAATAATCACTCAAAATTCTCTCTAAATAGCCTCAAAATAGCCCAAAAAATCAAACCTTAAATTTGGCATTTTTAATGGAAAATCGCAATGGTCTGAGATAATTGTGATGGTGTGGGACCTTCAGGATGGTCTAGTTGAACCATGGCAATGGTCTCAAACCATCACGATGGTCGGAGGGTGTGAAGCGTCACGATGGTCCAAAATGAGGCATCACGATGGTTTGGCTAGTGAGCAATCACGATGGCATGAGCCTATCACGATGGTCAATGGTCAACGCAACCATCATAATGGCATGAGCCCGTCATGATGACATGAGCCCGTCATGATGGTCATGAGGCACGATGGCTTGAGCCAGTCATGATGGGCCATAATTGAAGCCTCACGATGGCATACCTAGTATCGTTGCCATGGTCTAAATTGACATGTGGCAAGTGATTCGTCCCAATGGCATAGGCCAATCGCGATGGCATGAGTTTGAGGGGATCGTCCCGATGGTTCATGACCATCACGATGGTTCAAGTGAACCGTTGCGATGGTGTGAGACCATCATGATGGTCCGTCTGAGCTGTCGCGATGGATTGAGCCAATCATGATGGTGCAACACAATCAGGATGGCATGAGCCCATCATGATGGTCCACCAAAATGCAAATTTCAAGAACGCATCTATAAATTCGTGTGTGCACAAGGATCGCATACATCGTGTTATACACGCTTACCAAAAAAGTCCACTTTGTCAGACCATCGTGATGGTCTAAGACATAGGAGAGATCTGACAGAAAGTTGGATTTCTCACCTTTTGGAAGCTCGCATGCTATCCTAGAGCACTGTACCTACAAGAAAACTCAAAAACACACACAACACAACAAGCACAAAAGCTGTCTCTCTCTCGCATGCACCAATGAGGGAAATGAGGAGGATAGTGGATATGGTGAAATTTTTTATTTTTTTGGAGTGGAAAATAATGATGCGGTGGTGAAGGAGGAGTGTAGAGGAGATGAAAAACACCAAAAACTACACAAAAACAACAACAAACACAGAAATTTCTACCTTCCAATGCCACTTCTTACTATAGTCTTACCATCATGCATTCATCCTAGAATTGATTCCCTGCAACAACACCAAATTTGGTGTTGCTCTAGCACAATGGTAAGCACCATGTTAAGAAGCTTCACCTCCTTAATGTCAATCTGCGGAAGAGGTAGGAATGATATGAAGATCGTGAATGTGAGATGTAGTGAGAGTGAAGGTGAGAAGCATCAAGATGGACACACACATATGCACACACAAGAAAGAGACAATCAAGACACAATGGAAGGTTGAAAGTAAACTCTATTGCTCAATAACACTCTTAAAAGCTTAAAATAGCTCTAAGCTCTTCTCAACTCATACAAGCTAACCTCAAAAATGAGCTCTTTAGCTCTAATTATAGTTTTAAGACTACTTATGACTGGTTTCACATCTAGTGTCTGGCATAGTTAGAAAATAGGTTCTAGGCACTATTCGGAGGTCTAAACAAGTTATAAAAATAGGCAAAATTGGTATGCTTGTTCTACCTAAGCTCCTCAAGCTTGATGAATCCTTGGCTTGCACAAAATGGAGCTGCTAATTACAAATCTATGTGCTTCTATGATACATATGTTACAAGAGTGATGAAAAACACTATTGGGAGTTTTAAAAAAGTATTATCAAATATATTTCTTAGAGAAAAAATGATTTTCTGCCTCCCCACAACTTCTTTGTAGTCCGCCTTCACATGCTTCCTCATCCTCTGTGCCTTTGGCTACTGCCAATAGATATGAAAGCTTGATAGAATCACATTGTCCAAAATAATTTTCAATCATTTTAGAGATTATTTGATAGGTCAACAAATCTCTGCACATGAAAGTGAAGCGCGTGGAATTTATGAAATGACGAGAGACCATGTCACCTAGAGGTGATTGGTTCTCTTAGCTCATTTAATCCATTTGAATGATTTTTCTCTCTAATCTTGGTTGTTCATAGTTAGAAGATATTCTAAAAGTGCAACTACATTTTTTTAGGCTCACCTAAGCATAGGTGTAGCAGAGATAGAATGATACATTTTTTTAGGCTCACCTAAGCATAGGTGTAGCCTAGATTTTGTCATAAATAAAATGAAATTTATGGTTTCTCTCATGAGTCTAAGGGCTTTAAGAACATGACCCTCTACATTTCCAAAGTTTTTCATCAAATGTTTGACCCTTCCAATGAAATGTTGATAAAACTCTGAAAAAATATCCAAATCAAGACATTTTTGGGCTGAATGAAAGCTTGAGAAAAGATATATAAGGGTATAGAATTTCATAAGTTATTCATAAGTAAAATTTAGTAGTACTTAAGATTTAATCCTTTTCTATTGAAAATTATTTATGCCAGAGATGTTCTTGAAAGGAAAATATTTTGCACAAGTTTTTATGATACTTTTTTTATATGATGTGATCACCATGGGCTAGCCATGTCAAATATATATCTTTATTGATGATTCGTTTATGGTGACCATTGTCACTAGGATAGAGAAGAGTGTGTCAAAAGTTTCAAAAATATATATAGTGCCATGAGAGCATGGAACAAGAGAACTTTAGTAGTTTTTCTCATTTGATATAATTGGATTGATACAAGTTGTACAAATTTTGATTTCTTTGATTTAAGTATCATGAGTTGATATTTGATGCAAGTTGCATCCTTCATAACTCTAGTTGAGTTCATTTATTATATAGTTTCTCATTTCTCAACTCAAGATGAGTTGATGTTAGAGATAGTTATAAGTGATAGAGTCATAGAAATGACTTTGTCCTTTCCATAGAACGAAGGAAATACTTTAGAAACACTTATTGATTATTTATTATTTTCATTCTAATAGAAGTGTTTGACTTTAATCTCATACATGCATCTATCTGGAATATAAAGTTTGGTGGTATGGGACATCAAGCTTTGTATTTCTACCTAGGTTTAGGAAAGATGGTATGGGAGAGAAGTCTCTAAGATTTTTTTTTTGGTTTGGAGTTCATTTATATGATCTTCTTATTATTAGATAGTAGAGGGAAAGTTGAGGCAATCACTCTGTATGTGATCACAAACAAGGAAAGTCTGTAGGCAAGTAGCCTAAAAGAGGAAAGGCAAGGTTTGTACATAAGAAACTATGAATAGGAAATTGCATTAAGAAGAAATTCATATAGTAGGTACTACTTATTTGATATGCTTGAGGTTAGGCCATGTTTCATAGTGTGTATGAGGTTACCTAGCCTAGTGGGCTATGAGTGTGCACACATCTACTTGCCAATTTCCAATGTAATTAGTAGACTCATATTATGATCCTCATTATATTTGGGAGTGCCAGATTATTACTGTATTTTACTAGAGACACCTCATTCCTAGTTGAGAATGATTTGATCATAATGATGACCAGACAATGATGGTCACAAATAAAGCAAGTTTCATCCCCTAGGAACAACTTGCATGTTATTATTGAGAAGGCAATGGTAGTTCCACTAGTTGGTATACTTTCTTACCACATCTACACTTGGAATCATGGACCTAGTTCCATAAAGTAGATTGGGATTTACTTTATATGGAAGATATTTTGATCCATAGTTTGGATTATTATATATTGCTTATGGTAGATCGAGATTTTGATCCATAGTTTGAATATGAGAGATTGAGATCTTGGTCCATAGTTTGGATCATTGATAGATTGATATCTTGGATTCACACTTTGGATCACGATGAGACTTTCTTGAGTTTCATTTCAATATAGTAAGTAAGTCAAACAAATTTACTTGAGCTTAGAGATTTAGCACTATTTGGAAAAGATCTCCATTTATTTTTAGCATTTTTCCATAGAGATTGTGGCAGACTGAGATTGTTTTGAATGAGCATAGTATTTTTCATTACTCTAGTGGAGTAAGTGATTTTGTACCATTATACCATATGATAAGCTATAAGTGGGTATTTTAGGGAGATAAGGGCAAGTACCAAGGTCTCTATACGTAATAGGCCATCAAAACTTAGTGATCAAGGTCTTGGCATAAGGAGCTCGAGGATATTCAGAGTACTTATGATGCGCATATATGGACTCATTAGGACTCAGAGGGATTTCTAGAGTATGCCCGAGAGAAGTACTACTATTTGTTGGTGGAAATGCTAGATAGGAAACAGAGACACTAGTTGTCTACTTTTTGAGCATCTAGTATTTCAGAAACCTAGCACACTCTACTCTTATTATTTGGAATCAAAGATTTTGATTTCTAGGTTTATAGTTCCTTCTATATCATTGAGGAAAATGATCTTTAGAAGGGGAGAGAGTGTTATATTCTAGAGATGTACATTCCTGGAGGAACAAGAAGTTCCTTGCTCAAGGGATAGCCAAGGCCAAAAGCCAGAGAGTTCATACGAGGTACCTACTCATGATGGCTAGATGAGTAGAGGGACCTTAATGAGAACTCTAGATGGTGACTAGGCGAGGGCTATAAATAGGTTAGGAGGTGAGTCCCTAGTATTTTATTCTCCACTTCTCACATCTACATCAACATGCTTCGCATTTTCTATTGTATTTTCTTGCTCTATATGGATACAAACTATCTATGAGATAGCAAACTCGGATTTTTGTTTTTTTGTTTCCTACACAATTCTGATTATTCATGTTTGTCCCCATAAATATCCATACTTCCAGAATATTCATGACATCGAGTCTCTCACAAAGTTTATTTCCTTTATTGGTTTTTTTCTTGCTTAACAAATAATTCAACTATAACATTTTCAATAATTTCTGCAATAAAGTCTATTTTCGTGGGAAGATCCTTCATAGAAAGTAGTCCATCTAGTTGTAGAAGAGATATCTTGTCTTCCGTGAAATTGGAGGAGCAATTATGGTGTACATTCTACGTATCGATGGAAAAGCCATGGCACTACAGACTCTCTCTCTCTCTCTCTCTCTCTCTCTCTCTCTCTCTCTCTCTCTCTCTCTCTCTCTCTCTCTCTCTCTCTCTCTCTCTCTCTCTCTCTCTCTCGTGTGCAAATTGCAATATTACGTCTGCTTCGCTTTATTCGTGAGTGCAGCGATGGGTGGCTTTTGGTTCTTGAATCTCGACTATCAACTTTGGCTCGGCACCTTCTAAGACAGAGAGTGACATGACTATGTAACTGCTTGACATGACACTACCAATCATACGAACACATCTCGTACGTGGGGCTGCTGCAATCACTGAAAGAGAGAAAATATGATTGGAAGTTGTAACCTGCAGTTATGATAACAGTTGTAACCATTTGAAGGTCGTCAATAATAATAATAAAAAAAACTTATCATAATAAGGTTTTTGCGCCTCTGTTATTCGGTTTTCATGTCTTAATCTACATCATATTCAACAAACAGTTTCATATGTGGTGTTCTCTTCCTTTTTTGTTATAGTGATGATTTCCGACAAACGTTACTTATCGTTCATTTTTTTCGGCATCACTCGCACGCTTTCTAAGATCAAATTCAATGAGCTGAGTTGACTAAAAGATCAAATTCTAAGATCAAACTCGAACTAAAGGCTCAGAACTGTTACTGATTTGAATTAAGGTGCCTCCACCTTTAAGGGACTATCAAGGATGCGAGGCAGCTGCGTTGATAGAGATGATGATTTGATTTTCTGTGCATCCATCTTTAAGGGGACTGCCATGGATGTGAGTACTTCACACAGAAAATACTTCATCTTTTTAAGTGTTGTAGATGCAGAAGAAATGCCATGTACTTATAACCAACAGCATCAAAAACAAACAATTATAATTGCGG
Source organism: Ceratopteris richardii (assembly GCA_020310875.1). NCBI lineage: Eukaryota > Viridiplantae > Streptophyta > Polypodiopsida > Polypodiales > Pteridaceae > Ceratopteris > Ceratopteris richardii. The sequence continues at coordinate 33,712,105 of CM035422.1, forward strand.
TTGTGTATAATCATAATTGGACTTCCGCACATCGGACAGAGAAGACGTAACTTTAGTTCGGCGGCGTATCATCCCACAAAACTAAGAAACACGTCACTCAAACACCTATCACTTTTGTGTGTGCGCGTGTGTGTGTGCGTAAGAGAGAGAGAGAGAGAGAGAGAGAGAGAGAGAGAGAGAGAGAGAGAGAGAGAGAGAGAGTTTCATGAAAATGACAGGGTTAACAGAGTACAAAAATTGTTGGACGTATCTTTGACAGACTTGAACCGGAAAGGAAGCTTATCCAAATATTACCGCATCTTGTAACAGAAAATCACATCTTGTGCAGAGAACCTTAAGTGTCTTCAGAGATTAGGGCTCAAACAAGGAGGGTCAAAGCGGAAGAGATGGAGAGTCTTCGGGATAATCGCAGTTTTTGTAATTATCATTCAGCGTTAAAATCAAATAAACAAGGATGCTCACTAGTCCACCCTGCCCTTTATTTTTTCTTGCACAGAATCTAGTTTTCTCGTAGGGAAATAGGTTCCTTTGGCCATCATCAAGGGTGTTACCTTATAAAATGGTCTAGGTCACCTTATGTCTATGCTGTTTTCTGATGATACGAATTCTTCTTCTAAAGGATGAAGAGCCCCTCAAGTACTTGTAGTAGTGCTTGAAAACTTTCTCCACTTCCTTAGGTTTTAAGATCAACCATAGCAAGGCCAAAGTTATGTCCCGTGTTCAATTCAGTCTGACTCATGGATGTAAGAATATTGCAAGCGAACAATTTTTTTGGCTTTTGGTTGTTTACATGGCTTTTGTGATTTTTTTAATCAACTTTGTAATTGCCATCTCGATGAGATAGAAATCAAGTTTCACTACTAGAAGGGCATGAACCTTGATGTGATTTTAAAGGCCATGGTGATCAACCCATTTTACTCCTATGATGATATATTACCTCTCATAGTCAAGACCTAGCTTTGAGATTTATCCAAGGTTGAAGCTAGCTCCAAGAACTTACTTTGGAGAGAGGATCCTAATGGAAGACATTTATCGAGGATAGATTTCAGGTCTACGCAAGAGTAGGGCAGTTTGAGAATTCTCAAGATGTCTGATTTGATTAAAAACGGTTTGTACCAAGTAGAATACCCAGGCATGGTTCAAACCATACAATTGCCGAAGTAGGATTATACTCAAGAGCAAACTAAAGCTCTTTCTCTTAGGCTTCTAGGGTTGGAAAATTGAAGCTCTTATAGCTCATCTACTTTCATCATTGAAATTGATCCCTAAAGCCTTGGAGTTGATTATTTTAATAGCTTGAGGGCCCACTTCTAACTCAATAACAATTGGAGATGGATAGTTGGCATTAGGAAAAATGACTCCATTTGGTTTCTGATCTTGGGGATTTTCGCAATTGAGCAAGGGGAAATTTTGAGGTCCAAGGCACTGTGGCTTGGACAAATCTCAAGAACTATAAATATTACGATTGGATTAGTAGGAGGAAATCAAAGCTGCATAATATACGATTACAATGATTAGTTCGTATTCAATTGGTCCATCCTCTATCGGGAGAGGAAAGACATGTTCCCTTAATCTCAAATTTTATTGCTCCACACTCACAGAGATTAAGGTGAAACAAAAGAAGTACAATTGAGAAATTTCCAACACTCAATAAAATAGTGGACTTCTAACCTAGGTGATAAAAAATGGTTATTGATTATATGAAAATGAAGGGCAATAGTGGTGATAAACACTAGAGATTGAAAAGGCACCAATAATGATGCAAAAGTGTTTATAAACACTACAAAAAACAATACAGTGTGTGAATCTTGCTTTTCGATAAGTAAACGCACAAGGAATAGAACTAGAACATGTATCTCACTATCGTAACGGCAAGTACGTATGTCGAACATCATCACTGTGCGTAAAATCAACAGAGCAGAAGACACGGAGGATGTTACTTTGCGCTGTCTACATCCGCATGTAAAGGCGCTCACAGTAGAACGTGTATCTCATCGTTGCAAGAGATTCTGTGTTGTATTCGACGTCAATCAAATGGAAACAAGTGCAGATTAGAACCTTTAATTATTGCTCTCTCCAATATAAGTACAACGGCCCCGCATCGAGGTCGGATATTACAGTTGTCTGTCTATTGAGCGCTTACAGGAATAGTTTAAGAAACCATGAAATCAACGAAATCATGAAGTTTAGGCTTGATTCATAGCAAGCGGTAAAAGTTCCGCCTGATAGTTTGTAGCGATTTTGACAACAATGTTCGCACAGAGCGTAGGGACATTCCTTGCAAATATGTCATGAGGGCGAGTTGAACATGCCATTTACGAGTGCTCTTTGCGTTGGCTTGGTCCTGACTCCGAATCCAACCTTAAAAGGTAAAGATGTAGGATCCATAAAGTCTAAGGGAACTATTTTGATTGATCTCGACGCCGTACGCGAGAAAAGCCAAGGCAGTAGTGCAGACGATCAATAACGACAAGTACGTCTGTGAAACATCATCTCTGTGTTGAAAATCAGTAGAAGAGCACGTGCCACGCATGGAGCATCTTACTCTGACTGATGTACATTCACAGACGCACTAGAACTAGAACATCATCACTGTGTGTCAAAAATCAACAGAGCAGCACACACACACGGAGGATTTCTCTTTGCGTTGTGTACATCCACATGTAAAGGCACTAACAGTAGAACGTGTATATCATCGTATATATCATAGTTGTAAGAGAATCTGTGTTGTATTCGACGTCAATCAAATGGTAACAAGTGCAGACTAGAACCTCTAAATATTGCTCTATAAGTACAACTGCCCCGCATCGAGCTGAGATATTTCAGTTGTCTATCTCACACTACAATAGATCGATGGTATACCGAGGTTTTTACCGAGGAAAATGAATGCAGCTTAATTTGCCGTGACGCCGGTGTAAAGGTCGGTTTGCAAGTCGGTACCAAAGAGTCGGTATATGCGCCAATATATGCATCGGTACCAAAGATTCGGTTTATGCGCCCGTATATGCGTCGGTATATGCATCGGTATATGGGTCAGTATATGCGTCGGATACGCGTCGGTATTTGCATCGGTAATACCGACGTACATACCGAGGCTTCTCCTAGAGGTACCGTCGGCTGCTGGGTGTACCAACGCTTATTCTGATGACACTACTGGGAGTACCGTCGCGTATACCGACGATCATACCTGCAAACTTTTTTTTGGGCAAAGTGTTTTGTCTTTTGCTACAGCAACATTACCATGATGTTGCTTAACAAAAGACAATACACTCTGCCCAAAAAAAACCGAGTACATGTGATGTGTACTCTAATGACAACTGAAATATGATTTCATGAAACAAAGTATTATTGGACACAAAAGAGATAATCAGAATGAACTATGAACCATGTACAAAAGAAGTTATATATTTCAATAATGAAGCATGTACAAGAGTGTGGAAAACCACTGTCATATATGACGCTTTTACAAAATGTGGCAAAGCAATGTATTGCCATATGAAAATCAAATACAAAATATTGGTCTTCCACTGCCATAGACATGCAAAGAACGTTCCATATCAACAGTCCTGCAACAAAGAACATTAATGGAATGAGATAAATTCACATGAAAATTACAAACAAGTAAAAACCAAGTTTATAAATTAATTATCTCATCGCAAATGCTCCCATGAAAATACCGCAAGGAGGACGACCCATTGCCAGCTCCTGAAACAAATATAAAAAGATTAGAGAAACATAGATGAGAAATTTAACACAAATAAATTCAATAAATGAAATGGTACTTACAAACTCATGACGCATCGTGTCATATCCGTCGCTGCCCAAATGTGATGGTCCAATTGTATCTAAATGTGTGGATGCGGCATTTTGCCACTGGCGATATCGATCAGGAGTCTGCTGCTGCTCGTCACGAATCATGTCCCACTCCTCAGCATCTAACCATATAGGCTTTGGTAAGCCTTCTCTGAATGCATCACGTGCCTCCGATCGTCGATGGGACATGACCTCACGTGCGGTGTGCAGAATCCACTCTGAACTGACAATAGACTAACCATCGGCTGGTTGAAACTCCTGGTAAATTGTCTGTGTGATATAATTCTTCCAATCTTTATCCTGTTCACTCCATTTCAGCATGATGGAGTGTCCAAACTGGATGGAGCAAAGTTGTCGTATGCGTGCACGCATTGCTTCGCCCGCCGCATCCATCACCGGAGCTCCATCTCGGATACTATACACCTTGGAGTCATCATGGTCATGAGCACCCCAAGGTGTACGTGGTGTTCCACGTGGTGTACTGCATGGCGTACCTACATCTGAGGTACTCGTCCTAGGAGTAGAAGCGGGCGATACAACGTCCGTCGCACTGCCTCCACAACAACTGCCTCCTCCGCGTCCAGACCTACCTGTAGATCCACTCCTAGAACCTCCTGCTCTAGAGCATGACCTCGATCTACGAGACGGGCCAGAACCTGTATCGCGCTGAGGTGTCGAACGCACAGGTCTACTAGTAGACCCAGTAGCAGATGGCTGCAAAGATGGTCGTGGTGGAGTCACAAAGCTAGGAGACATACCTCCTACGAGAGTAGCACCACCCGCAGGAGTGACACCGGCATGAGTGACACCGGCGGGAGTGAGGCCAGCGGGAGTGAGGCCGGCAGGAGTAAGGCCGGCAGGAGTGAGGCCGGGAGGAGTGCTACCACGAGTGATCCAATACTGTGATGCAGCGGCCATATATGCAAGAGGAACCTGAGAGATGAACTCCAAAAACTGCTCCTCTGTCATGGAATGTGGATTCACTGGAGGACTGTCTCCCATCGTGCTCTGTAATAAAAGAACTCAAATAATTAGCATGCGATAAGAAAAGTAATATAGAGAATAAACAAAAAAAAAAATATTAGTACGTACAAGTGTTTTATTCAAAAGTCCTCTATTCTAGCATCCTCTTGAAGATCCGAGGCACCGAGAATATCTATCTCTATAAGGATGGCTGCTAAATCGCTTGCTATGCTGGTTTCCTCCTGATCATCATCTATTGCTTCGTCTTCTGGAACAATGACCTCTTCTTCAATGACCTCTTCTTCTCGAAGAATGATCTCTTCCTCCTCGACTATCGAATGAATCTCTGAGTCCACTAGAGATGGACTCTCTTCTACATCTATGTTTTCAAAAATTTATCTACTACGTGGAGTGACTTGTAAAACAAATAGCCACTCTGGGTCTTTTGAATCTGGTATAAAAACAACTTGCTCACAGTGTTCGGGAAGTACAAATGTATCCCTTTCATCTGTCCATAATCTTATGGAGTCGATTTGAAGCAAACCGCTCTTATCCCGTCTCACTATTACGTTTCTTCCAGAGGTGACTACTTTGAACCATTTCACATCAAAACAAAAGTAATCAAACTTTCTGAAAGATAGTTTCAAGATTTCTTGAATCACACCACAATAATCTAACTCGCCTTCTAGAGCATTATCATCTCTTGCACTCTCTCTACTTTTTTGCAAAAAATTCACTATCACTCCACTATCAAAAGTAGAACTATTTTGATCGATTCGTGCGATTCGAAAGTGTCGCCCATGAGATCATAGTGCACCGTATTTAATATATCCCCAATCACATCCTTTTGCGAGTTCTTCTTCTTTAGAGATATCTTCACCTGCTACCTTTGCTTATGAAACCGCTGTATCTAGCCATCTGCTCGTTGGAAAAGGTGGGAGAGGTCGAAGATTTTCTGGAAGAGGCAAAAATCGAGTGGAACCATTTCTTCGAAACTGAGCTCTTTCCTTTGCGTTAGTTTCCTTGGCAAGTTCATACCTTTCTAACCACTTTTGCATAGGTTCAGAGTTAACTATGCAAAACTTCATTGCCTTCTCTCTAAAAGCTACATCCATTTTTCTTTGCAATCCTTTACCTTGTGGTTCATCGCCTACAAGTCAAACATCTTCATCATTGCTCCATAAGCGAGGCATTTCGGGATCCGATTTACGTAGAAACTCAGTTATGAATACAAGGGATTCTTGTACAAGCCATCCCTCTGCCATGCTACCCTCTGGACGTGCTCTCTGTCGAACAAACCCTTTTAATGTCTTCATAAAGCGCTCTAAGAAGAACATCCAGCGGCTATGGACAGTTCCTGCTATTACAACTTCATCTACCGCATGAACCAGTAAATGAAGTTGAATATTGAGAATACTTGTGGGAAAGTATTTCTCTACCATACAAACTGCCTCGATAGCATTGAGTTTCGCACTCTTTATGCTATCTCTATTTATCTCTTTAGAAGATATCCATCGTACTAAAGAACTAATTTTATAAATGGTTTTTCATACATCCTCAGGAAGACAAACTTTTAGGGCTACAGGGAGCACAAACTGTAAAAACTTGTGCCAATCATGAGACTTGAGTCCTGCAAGATCGTCGTTTCGTGTGAAAGCACGTAGTACAGATATCTTTGCTCCATTGTAAAGTGGTAAACGAGCTAATCTTCACATGTTTTTCATATTCTTCATCAACTTTTGATCGTGGAATTTCTGTTGTGTCCATCTCGACACCTTCTTCACCATCATGATCTTCGTCCATCTCATAAAATGCTTCAAGCATCTCTTCCATATGTTCATTCTGTGTAATATTATTAGTGCTTGCTTGTACGTCTAAGTCCTTTTTTGCTCTCTTTTGTCCACGAGAGGTTACGGATGCAATGTCGTTTGGGTCCATGTGCTCACCTGGGTGACCATGCGAATGATAACATAGGTTTTCCAGTGGACTCCTATCAAAGGATCCATGCTCTCTAACATGTGCAGTACAAATCTATCATTTCCGATAAATTTGATACTTGCACTGTGTGCAAGGACATGCCATTCTCTCTTCAGGATCCAAAGAAGCCATCTGCTACAATATGGACATTTTAGAACATTTGTTTTTTTATTAAACCTGAAAATCTAACTCTTAAAGACTTAAATATGAAATACTAAACCTAAATACTTAAATATTATTCTCGATGATTTGCGTGGACTCTGTACTTCCAAGAAAAATTATAGTTTATCTGCAGGGTAACTTCCACTTGGAATTTGCAGATGTACAAGAGTTTAATGCAACCAATACAATTTTGACATACAAGATTTTAATGCAACCAATACGAGTTTGCATGGTGCCAAGTGATAGTTAAGTGCAACGGCTATCTCTCATTTTTGAGTCCCCATTCCACATGATTCATTTGTGCTTGTAACATGGAGTCCCTCACAATGTTTCTTTCCTTTATTGTTTTTTTTTGTCTGGCTTAAAGAATAATTTAAAAATAACATTTCAATAATTTCTGCAATAAAATCTATTTTTGTGGAAAGACCCTCCATAGAAGGTAGTCCATCTAGTTAAAGTACCGATATCTTCTCTTCCGTGTAATTTCAAGAGCAATTACGATATACATTCTACGTATCGATGGACAAGCCATAGCACTACAAAGTCTCTCTCTCTCTCTCTCTCTCTCTCTCTCTCTCTCTCTCTCTCTCTCTCTCTCTCTCTCTCTCCATGTGCACAATTGCAATATCACGTCTTGTTCGCTTTATTCGCGAGTGCAGCCATGGGTGGTTCTTGGTTCTCGAATCGCGAGTATCAACTCTGGCACAGCACCTCTGAAACAGAGAGTGACATGATTATGTAACCGCTAATCATACTAACCCATCTCGTACGTGGGGCGGTTGCAATCACTGAAAGAGAAAATAATGATTGGAAGTTGTAACCTGCAGTTACAATTGTCATATAAAGTCATCTTGTCATAATAAGGTTTTCGCGCATCATGTCTTAATCTACATTATATTCAACAAACAGTTTCTTATGAGGTGTTCTCTTCCTTTTTCGTTATAGTGATGATTTCCGACAAACGTACCTGTCGTTGATGATTTTCGGCATCACTCGCACGCTTTCTAGGATCAAATTCTGTGACCTCAGTTGATGTGTATGCGAACTAAAAGCTCATCAGCTTATCGAGCTCAAAACTGTCACTGATTTGCATTAAAGTGCCCTTGCCTTTAAGGGACTATCAAGGATGCGAGGCAGCTGCGCTGATCGAGGTGACGATTTGATTTTTTGTGCGTCCATCTTTAAGGGCACTCGCATGGATGCGAGTACTTCACACAGACTATACTTTAAGTGTTGTAGATGCAGAAGAAATGCCATGTACTTATAACCAACAGCATCAAAAACCACAATTATAATTGCGGTTGTGTAGAATCATCATTGAACTTCCGCACATCGGACACAAAAAACGTAACTTTAGTTCGGCGACGGATCTTCCCACAAGACTAAGAAACACGTAACTTTAAGACCGATCACTTTTGTGTGTGTGTGTGTGTATGTGTGTGTCTCTGTGTGTGTGTGCGCGTGAGAGAGAGAGAGAGAGAGAGAGAGAGAGAGAGAGAGAGAGAGAGAGAGAGAGAGAGTTTTTCATGAAAATGACAGGGTTAACAGAGTACAAAAATTGTTGCACGTATCTTTGACAGACTTGAACCGGAAAGGAAGCTTATCCAAATATTATATATCTGGGAGCGAAAAAAGAAGGATGAACTAGTGACTAAAAAATAGCATCTCGTGCAGAGGGCCTTAAGTATCTCCAGAGATTAGAGCTCAAAGAAGGAGGCCCAAAGAGGAAGAGATGGACACTCTTCGGGATAATTGCAGTTTTCTGTAACCATCATTCAACGTTAAAATCAAATAAACAAAGATCCTCTTTGTTTTTTTGGCACACAATCTAGTTTTCTCGTAGGGGAATAGGTTCCTTTGGTCATCATCAAGGGTGTTACCTTCTAAAATGGTGTAGATCAGCTTATGTACATGATGTTTTCTGATGATATGAATTGTTCTTCTAAAGGATGAAGAGCCCGTCAAGTACTTCTAGGAGTGTTTGAAATCTTTCTCTACTCCTTAGGTTTTAAGATCAACCAGAGGTAGGCCAAAGTTATGTCTCGTATTCAAACTTCTTTGCAATTTAGTCTGACCCGTGGACGTAAGAATATTGCAACCGAATTTGTTTTCTAGGCTTTTGGTTGTTTCCATGGATTATGTGATTCTCGTTAATCAAGATTGCAATTGCCATCTAAATGAGATAGAATCCAAACTTCACTTCTAGAAGGGCATGAAATTTGATGTGATTTTAAAGCCATGGTGATCAACTCATTTTAGTCCTATGATGATATATTACCTCCCATTTTACTCCAAGGTTGAAGTTAGCTCCAAGAACTTACTTTCGAGAGAGGATTCTAATGGAAGAAATGTATCAAAGGTCTATAGATTTCAGGTCTACCCAAGAGTAAGGGCAATTGTTTAAGAATTCTCAAGATGTCTTATTTTATTAATAATGGTTTCTATCAAGGAGATCACCAAGGCATGATTTAAAACAAACAATTCGCAAAGTATGATCATACGCAAGAGCAAACTAAAGCTATTTCTCAAGCTTTTAGAGTTGGAAAATGGAAGATTTTATTGTCCATCTCCTTTCATCATTGAAGTAAATCTCTAAAGGCTTGGAATTGATTGTTTTAATAGGTTATATCTCCTAGATTGGAGGACTAATTTTAGTGAGAGCCAATGGAGGATTCAAATTCAAATTCAAATATCCTATCTATAAAAGATGTGTAAAAAACGCGTAGGATAAGAGACTCCGAGTTATCCTTGACCACATTGTAAGAGATGAAGGCTTGCATCATACCCTATACTACTCAACATCATTAGGCTTTGATTATCATGCCTATGATCTTGTACAACATTGTGTTCTAATACAATAGATCAATATTTTTCATCTATGGTCTCTCTATCATAGTCACTCATAACAATCAACTTGTATTATTCATATCATAGTCATCTCTTCACTATTTTCAATGTTCTATAGTTTGTTGGAATCAGCTCCACGTGCTCTATGTACTCATAAATCGTGAGCATAATCCATTCAGCCAATTCGGAGAAAAGCGCATCAAAGCACTCACTAGTCAAACTCTGTAGAGGTCCTAAAAAAGCGGGGGTAATGATTTCAGTTCTAAATTGATTTCTTTGTGTATACTGCATCATTTTAAGTGATTGCACTTGGAAAAATCAGCTCATTAAATTAATTTGATATCTCCAAAAGGAAATTTTTTAATTCCTACTGTACTGGAAGGAGTGAGCATAACAAGTAGCAAGTGTGTGATTAAAAATAGATGGTTTTCATTAATCCTTCAACTTGGAAGTAGTCTATTTTGGTTCAATCATTTCTAACATCATTTCCAAAGTACCTAGGCTCTTATATAGTGTCATTGGAAAGCTAAAAGGGCCTACAATGCAACTCTCAAGCAAGAAAGGGCTGGTACAAAGCAGGATTTGGCAGTACCTACTCATTTCTTGGAGTGTCCATCCATCTTTCCCAACAGTGGTATCAAAGAAAAGCTAAGGTAAAATGGGAGATCGTTTTCCTTCTTTCATTGATTGAGTGGTTAGGAACAACTATCAAGCATGGTCCTTGAGGATGAATACATACTTGCAAGGAAGGAGCCTTTATGGATACATCTCAGGAGATGAGGAGATGCCCATATTCAGAAGTAAAGGACAACCTACAAGAGAGGAGCATGAAAGACTCAACACCTGGTGTGCGAGGATGCATTAGCAAGGTCTTACATACTTAACTCAGTCTCTGAATTTCTTCTTCCACATATTAGAAACTATAAGACATCCCAAGAGACTTGGGAAACATTGTCTTCATAATTTTCTTCCAACACAAGGGCTAGGAAGAACCAATTGTGGATTGAGTTTACCACTCAAAGAAAGCAACCCAAGCAAGGCATCTCAGAGTATGTGGCCAAAGTCAAAGATATATTTGATCAATTGGCAAGCATAGGAGACGAAATTGAAGAGGAGCAGATTGTAAGACAAGTAATCAATGGGATTAAAGCAAATGACAAATGAGAGAGTGTCACAACTGCCATGGACTTGTACATAGACATGCAAATTCCAGACCTTACCACTGTCATGGGACAACTCTTTAGCCATGAATCCAAGCTCAATAGAATGGAGATTCATCAAGAGGTAATAGCTCTTCTGCCCTATACACAAATAAAAGTAAGTCCAAAGAGAAAGGAAAGCACCAGAAGATCGAGGATGAAGGAGCTACCTCCCAAGCCAACTATGCGGGGAGAGGTAGAACCTCAAGAGGAAGGGGCAAAGCAGGTAAGCAAGGTATGGGGAGACCTTATAACTCCTCATCATGCAATATTTGTGGATTGTCAAATCATACTACAGATGAGTGTTACAGGAACTTCAAGAATCAGAGAGGTAGAGGCTATCAAAGAGGTGGATATACACAATCAAGAGGAAGATTCAATCACCACCAAGGATACAATAACAACTACAACAACAACTACAATAGCAACTACCAAGGAGGCTACAAATCAAGGAAAGATTATAACAACTACACAGAGGAGCAAGAGGATTCTCTTCTAATTATGAATATGACTTCAAAACCAGGTATAATGATGACTGTCTATTCTACATTGACTAAGGATGCTCAAACCATGTGGCAGCCAATGAAGATCTTCTCTCTGACCTTGAGGAACCAAAGGGTAAGCATGAGGTACAAACAAGTGATGACACCAAGCACTCAGTGATTAAAGTAGGAAATGTTAAGACGTCTAATTGAAATAAGAATCTATTGAGCATGGTTCTATATGTACCTACAATTACCAAGAATTTGATGGGTGTTGGATAGATTGTGGAATAATGTTTGCAAGTCAGGTTCAACCAATATGGAGCATTTGTGGAGGATCCCCAACATGGATTCAAGAGAATTACCAAAGGAGAAAAGACAGGTAGATTATTCACTTTTGAACTTGAGGATACAAGGAATATTGCACTTTATAGCTACAAAGATCAAACACTATCAGAGCTTGAAACTTGGCATAAGATATTAGGGCATGTTGGTGAAAGAACCTTAAAAAGAATATGTAGAGATCAATGTGTGCTTGGGCTAACTAATGTATCCAAGCAACACATGATCTATAAATGTGGTGCTTGTCAGTTTGGAAAATCTCACAGGTTACCCTTTTCAAGGAAAGACTACATGCATGAGGACTACCTCGAGCTTGTCCATACAGATGTATGGGGACCAAGTAAGGATCCCTCAATTTCTGGATCAAGATATTATGTATCTTTCATTGATGATTTCAGTAGGTGGACTATCTTATATTTTATGAAGCACAAAGATGAAGTATTTAGTTGCATTAAAAAGTATCTTGCACTTGTTTAGAACCAAACAAGAAGAAGTCTAAAGAGACTAAGAAAAAAATGGAGGAGGTGACTACTTCTCAAATGAGTTTGATGCATTTTTGTAGGACAGAGGAATCAAGAGAGAAATTACAACAAGGTATACCCCTGAACAAAATGGGGTGGTAGAGAGGAGAAATAGATTAATTGTTGAAATGGCTAGGTCAATGTTAAATGAGAAAAAATTACCTAATTACTTCAGGGCAGAGAGTGTATCTACTGCCACTTATCTCATAAACCAGTTGCCATCCAAATCTTTTGATGCGATGACGCCATATGAAGCATGGCATGGAAGAAGACCTTCACTTGATCATTGCAAGATCTTTGGATGTGTTGCTTATGTACATATCCCTTCTCAAATAAGAGGTAAACTAGACCCTAAGGTAGAGAAGTGCATTTTCATAGGGTATGACTTGAATCAGAAAGGATACAGGTTCTACAATCCTTCAAACAAAGGATTCATGGTCAATAGAGATGTTGTCTTTGATGAGAATGACTCTTGGTTTGAAAGTGAATGCAGGAAAGTAAAGCTACCTTATGACTTGGAAGAGGAGTTTCCAAACCTCACTAAGGAGGAGCCAAATTAGATTGAAGACATCAACTCAGATGATGAGGACATCATCAACTTAGAATAATTCAAGGCATGGAAATCCAAAGGCAAAGTCAAGATGAAGAAGTTAGAAGATATACCTGAATCATCCAACCAAGCAATCAAAAGATCGCAAAGGGAGAGCAAGAAGACAATCAGATATGGGTATGACACTTCCTTAGTTACTAAGCACTCTATTTATCTTGCAAAAGACTTGTCAATTGAAGATCCATCATCATATGAAGAGGGAAAGACCAAAACAGTATGGAAGCAGGCTATGGATGAGGAAATTGAAGCACTCAAGGGAAGTGATACTTGGGAACTAGTACCAAAGAAGGATTCTATGAAGGTAATTGGTTCTAGATGGATCTATAAGATCAAAAGGAATTCTAATGGTTCAATAAGCAGGTACAAAGCTAGAATTATGGCTAAGGGTCTTTCACAAACCCAAGGAGTTGATTATGAAGAAACCTTCGCAAAATGCCAACCATCAGGGTATTGGTAAGTGTGGCTACATCAAAGAATTGGAACATGTATCAATTCGATGTAAAAAATGCATTTCTAAATGGCTAGATTTCAGAGGTAGTGTACATGTCTCAACCTCTCGGCTATGAGGATCCAAGCAAGGTCACATATGTGTGTAAATTGAACAAAGCTCTTTATGGATTAGAACAGGCACCTAGGGCATGGAACCATAGGTTGACTACATATCTTCAGGATCAAGGATTCATCATGACTAAAGCGGATACTTCTCTATTTGTTAAGAGGAGATATTCAGAGGTAATATACCTATGTGTATATGTTGATGATATCATACTCATAGATAATGATGCTAATGGCATCAAGCTGATCAAGAATGAGATGATGCAGGAGTTCAAAATTAGTGACCTTGGATCACCAAAATATTTTCTTGGACTTGAGTTAGTCTATACTAACTCTGGATTCTATATTACTCAGAGAAAGTACATACAGGACATGTTGAAGAAGTTTTAGTTGCAGGATGCCAAGGAACCAAGTACTCCAATAAAGGTAAATCAAAAGTTAAGTGCTCATGAAGGTGATGTGCTTGAGAATATTGCAAGTTAACAAAGCATAGTGGGAAGCTTGAACTATGCTACATTGACTAGGATTGATATTGCTTATGGAGTAAGTGTTTTAAGTCAATTTATGCAGAAACCTTGGGCACCTCATTTTGAAGCTGCCAAAAAGATCTTGAAGTACCTTAAAGGCACTCAAAACCAAGGATCTTCATGCCTATGACATTGTATAACATTGTTCATTAATACATTACATTTACATTGTTCATTTCTGAGTTCTTTGTCATAGTCTCTATTAGTCAGTCAATGTGTGCAGCTTTTATCTCACTCATTTCGCCACCAAATTCAAAGATCTATAGCTTGATGGAATCCACTCAAAGTCTTCTACATCCTATCAAAATTTTAAGGATTTCTATTCATCCATTTCAGACAAATATTTGTCGAGGTGATCACTAGTCGAAGTCTGCAACAGTCCTAAAAAATCGGGGGTAAATGTTTACTAGCTAAATTAATTTCTCTGAGCATAGTTAATCTTTTTAAGTGATTCCACTTGGAACATTTAGCTTGCTAAGCTAATTAGATACTCCTAAAAGGAAATTCCAATTCCTACTGTGCTGGACAAACTCAGCAAAAGATGCAGCAAGTGTATTATAAAAAATAGAAGGTTTTCTTGAAGACTTGAAGTGCAAAGTTGTCTGTTTTGATTCAATCTTTTCATACACCATTTCTAAAGTACATAGGCCATTTTATGGTGTCATTGGAAAGCTAAGAAGGTCTACTTATCAACTCTGAAGTATTAAAGGGCTGGTACAAAGCAGGATTTGGCAATACCTACTTATCTTCCTGAAGTATTCATCCATCTTGCCAACAGTGGTATTAGAGCAAAGTTAAGGTAAAATGGGAAATGTTTTTCCTTCATTTATTGATAAATTGGACAGGAACAACTATCAGGCATGATCTCTAAGGATGAAGACATACCTACAAGGAATGAGTCTTTATGGATACATCTCAGGAAATGAGGAATTGCCCTCATTCAAAACTAGAGGACTACCAACAAAGGAAGAACATGAGAAGCTCAACACATGGTGTGCCAAGGATGCATTAGCAAGGTCTTACTTACTCAACTCCATATCTGATTTTCTTTTGCCACATATAAGAAATTGTAAGATATCCCAAGAGACTTGGGAAACCTTGTCATCCTATTTCTCGTCCAACACAAGGGCCAGAAAAAACCAATTGTGGATTGAATTCACCACACTAAGGAAGCAACGTAAGCAGGCTATTTCAGAGTATGTGACTAAGATTAAAGATGCAGTAGATCAGTTAGCAAGCATAGGAGAAGAGATTGAAGAAGAGCAGATAGTAAGGCAAGTGATTAATGGGATTAAAGCTGATGACAAATGGGAAAGCTTCACCACTGCCATGGACCTATACATGGAGATGCAGATTCCAAATCCTACCACTCTCATGGGGCAATTGTTCACTCATGAAGCCAAGCTCAACAAGAATGGAGACTCATCCAAAAGTAATAGCTCTTTTGCCCTATATACTGATAAAAGTAAGTCTAAAGATAAAGGCAAGAACAAGAAAGGAGAGGATGAAGGCACTACCTCCCAAGCCAACTATGCAGGGAGAGGTAGAACATCAAGAGGAAGGGGCAGAGGAGGTAAACAAGGTAGGGGGAGATCCTATAAACTCCTCACCATGCAACATTTGTGGTTTATCAAATCATACTACAGATGAGTGTTTCATGAACTACAAGAATCAGAGAGGAAGAGGATATCAAAGAGGTGGATACTCACAGTCAAGAGGCAAATTCAACCATCATCAAGGGTACAACAAAAACTACAACAACAACAACAATGGCAACTACCAAGGAGGATAAAAATCCACAAAGACAACTACACAGAAGAACAAGATGATTCTCTTCTGATTATGAACATGACTTCAAAACAAGGTACAAATGATGACCATCTCTTCTACATTGACTCAGGTTGCTCAAATCATGTGGCAGGCAATGTAGGTCTACTCTTTGACCTTGAAGAACCAAGAGGTAAGCATCAAGTACAAACAAGTGATGACACCAAGCACTCAATAGTTAAAGTTGGAAATGTTAAGACTTCTGATGGGAATAAAAACTTGTTGAGTAGGGTACTATATGTACCAACCATTACCAAAAATTTGATAAGTATTGGACAAATTGTGGAAAAAGGTTTGCAGGTCAGGTTCAACCAATATGGAGCATTTGTGGAGGATCCCAAGCATGGGTTCAAGAGAATAGCTAAAGGAGAAAAATCAAGTAGACTTTTCATCTTTGAGCTAGAAGGTACAAAGAATATTGCACTCTACAATTACAAAGATAAAAAACTTTCAGAGCTTGAGATTTGGCATAGAAGATTAGGGCATGTAGGTGAAAGAACCTTGAAGCAAATATGCAGGGACCAATGTGTGCTTGGGATACCTAATGTATCCAAGCAACATATGATCTACAAGTGTGGTGCTTGTTAGTTTGGAAAGTCTCATAGGTTACCATTCTCAAGGAAAGGCTACATGCATGAGGACTACCTAGAGCTTGTCCATACAGATGTATGGGGACCAAGCAAAGACCCCTCAATCTCAAGATCAAGGTACTATGTATCTTTTATTGATGATTATAGCAGTGGACTGTATTGTACTTTATGAAGCACAAAGATGAAGTGTTTAATTGTTTTAAAAAATATCTTGCGCTTGTTGAGAATTAGACAGGAAGAAACCTAAAGAGGCTAAGGTCAGATGGAGGAGGTGATTACTTCTCCAATGAGTTTAAAACATTCTTGCAGGATAGAGGAATCAAGAGAGAAATCACCACAAGGTATACTCCTGAACAGAATGGGGTAGCTGAGAGAAGAAATAGATTGATGGTTGAAACAGCTAGGTCAATGTTGAATGAAAAGAAATTACCTAACTACTTATGGGCAGAGAGTGTATCTACTGCCACTTACCTCATAAATAGGTTTTCATCTAAATCTCTTGATGGGATGACCCCTTATGAAGCATGGCATGGTAAGAGACCCTCACTTGATCATTGGAGGATATTTAGATGTGTAGCATATGTACACATTCCTTCTCAGATAAGTAGTAAGCTAGATCCTAAGGCTGAGAAGTGTATCTTTATTGGATATGATCTGAATCAAAAAGGGTACAGGCTCTACAACCCTTCAAATAAGGGATTCATGGTTAGTAGAGATGTTTCTTTGATGAAAATGATTCTTGGTATGAGAATGAATGCAGGAAGATTAAACTGCCCTATGACTTGGAGGAGAAGTTTCCAAGTCTTGCTAAAGAGGAACATACTCAAAATGAAGACACCAATTCAGATGATGAAGACATTATCAATCTTGAAGAATTCAAGGCATGGAAGTCCAAAGGCAACTCAAGTTGAAGAAACTTGAAGACATACCTGAATCTGCAAATCAAGAAATCAGAAGATCACAAAGGGAGAGCAAAAAACCTATCAGATATGGGTATGACACATCTCTTGTTACTAAACATTCTGTTTAACTTGCCAAAGACTTGTCAATTGAAGAACCGGGATCATATGAAGAAGCAAAGACCAAGACAGAATGGAAGGAAGCTATGGATGAGGAGATTGAAGCACTCAAGGAAAGTGACACATGCGAACTAGTACCAAAGAAAGAGTCTATGAAGGTAATTGGATCTAGATGGATCTATAACATCAAAAGAAATTCTGATGGGTCAATAAGCAGGTACAAAGCCAGATTGGTGTCCAAGGGCTTTGCACAAACCCAAGGCATTGACTATGAAGAAACATTCTCACCTGTGGCCAAGATGCCAACCATCAGGGTATTGGTAAGTGTGGCTGCATCTAAGAATTGGAACATGTATCAGCTAGATGTAAAAAATGATTTTTTGAATGGACGGATTTCAGAGGAGGTATATATGTCACAAACTCCTGGCTATGAGGATCCAAACAAGGTAACATATGTATGCAAATTAAAAAAGGCTCTTTATGGATTGAAGCAGGCACCTAGGGCATGGAACCAGAGGTTGACCACATATCTTCAAGACCAAGGTTTTGTCATGAGCAAGGCAGACACTTCTCTATTCATAAAGAGAAGTAATTCAGAGGTAATATACCTATGTGTATATGTTGATGATATCATACTTACAGGTAATGATGTCAATCAAATCAGAAAAATCAAGAACCAGATGATAGAGTTCAAGATCAGTGATCTTGGTTTACTAAAGTATTTTCTTGGACTTGAGTTAGTCTATACTAACTCTGGAATTTATATTACTCAGAAAAAATACATACAAGATATGTTGAAGAAGTTTTAGTTGCAGGATGCCAAAGTTGCAAGAACTCTAATGGAGGTAAACCTAAAACTAAGTGCCCATGAAGGTGATGAAATTGATGATATTACATGTTATCAAAGCATAGTAGGTAGCTTGAATTATGCTACCTTGACAAGGATAGCTATTGCTTATGGAGTTACTGTGCTAAGTTAGTTTATGCACAAGCCTAGGATACCTCAGTTGGAGGCTGCCAAAAGGATATTAAAGTACCTGAAGGGTACTCAACATCATGGTTTGTATTTTCCTTACACTTCAGACTTGGATATCAAGATTTATTCAGATGGAGATTGGGCAGGATGCAAGGATGATAGGAGAAGCACTTTAGGATACATTTCATTTGCAGGAAATAAACCAATATCATGGTCTTCAAAGAAACAACCTACTGTTGCTTTATCTTCTACAAAGGCAGAGTATAGAGGATTGGCCAATGCTACTCAAGAAGCCATATGGATCAAGTTATTGTATACAGAATTGGGTTTGTATACTACTTCACCATTGATCTTTGGGGATAATACAAGCTCACTTCACCTTGCAGCTAAGCCTATTTATCATGCTAGGACCAAGCATATAGAGGTCCATTACCATTATGTGAGAGAGTAGCTATTAAGCAAGGACATTCAACTAACATATGTATCAACCAACATGTAGTGTGGAGATTTTTTAACTAAAGCATTAGATGGAACCAAGCTTTGCAGGTTCAAAACAATGATTGGATTGTAGGATATACATGAACACTGAAGAATGAAGACCAAGCCAAAATGTTTGTCTCGAGGGGGAGCTGTTGGTGCAACTTACAAGCCTACATTTTTGGCTTGAAGGTTACAAAGAAATGAGGTTCCATGTGAACCATAGCTAGAGGATTCTTATCTCTTTACCTCTTTGTAAAAGTTAAAACTTCATTAATTTGAGAGAATATGTTTAACCACCTACCCAAGGGAGTCGTGGACTTTATTAGTTGTAAAGCATCAATCAATTAGAGAGAATATCTCCTAGGATGTAGGAGCATGATTATAGAGAGCCAAAGTTTATCAGTCAGTCAACTTGTAGACCTCATATCTCACTCATTTCTCCACAAAATTCAAAGATCTATAGCTTAATGGAATCCACTCAAATTCCTATACATGCTATCAAAAGTTGAAGGATTTCTATTCAACCATTTCAGAGAAAAGTTCCTCGAGGGGATCACTGGTTGAAGTCTGCAACAGTCCTAAAAAAAACGGGGGTAAAGGTTTACTTGCTAAATTAATTTCTCTGAGCATAGTTAATCTTTTTAAGTGATTCCACTTGGAATAGTTAGCTTGCTAAGCTAACTAGATATCCCTAAAAGGAATTTTTCCAATTCCTACTATGCTGGTCATACTAAGCAAAAGATGAAGCAGGTGTATTGTCAAAAATAGAAGGTTTTCTTGAAGACTTGAAGTTCAAAGTTGTCTGTTTTGATTCAATATTTTCATACAACATTTTCAAAGTATATAGGCCATTTTATGGTTTTATTGGAAAGGTAAGAAGGTCTACTTATCTTAGCATCAAAGGGCTGGTACAAAGCAAGATTTGGCAGTACCTACTTATCTTCCTGAAGTATTCATCCATCTTCCCAACACTATGTACTTTGGAGATGATGCTTCAAACAATAGGATCAAAACAAATAAGTTTGCAACTAGCTAGCGAGCAAAAAGTTGTTATTTTGGTCTTGATACCTATTGGAAGTTTTGCTGAGTACTCACAATACAGTAACAATTGGAAAAATTCCTTCTGAGGATATCTAATTAGCTTAGGGGGCTCAATAGATTTCAATATCCATCAGAGGTTTTGAACATCTCCTACCTTGACCATTGAATGCTCCGTGTCATCACATGTGTGGACTTGGTGCTTTCCATTTAGGTTCCTCAAGGCCATAGAGAAGAGCTACATTGCATGCCACATACTTTCAACATCCTGAGTCAATGTAGAAGAGATGGTCATCATTCATACTTTGCGTTGAAGTCATATTCATAATCAGAAGGGAATCCTCTTAATCCTATGTAATTGTTGTAGTCTTTCCTTGATTTGTAGCATCCGTGGTAATTATTATTGTAATTGTTGTTGTAGTTGTTGTTGTAACCTTGACGATGGTTGAACCTTTGTCTTGATTGTGTGTAGCCACCTCTTTGGAAACCTCTACCTCTCTGATTCTTGAAATTCCTGTAACACTCATCTGTGGTGTGATTTGATAAACCAGAAATATTACATGGGAAAGAATTGAAAGGTCTACCCCTACCTTGCTTACCTCCTCTGCCCCTACCTCTTGAGTTTCTACCTCTTTTTGCATAGTTGGCTTGAGACGTAGTACCTTCATCCTCTGCTTTCTTGCTTTTCCCTTTGTCTTTAATCTTCCCTTTATCTCTGTATAGCGTAGGAGAATTATTACCTCTTGATGAATCTCCATTTTTGTTGAGCTTCACTTCATGGGTAAAGAGTTGGCCCATGAGTGTGGTAAGATCTCGAATCTACATTTCCATGTACAAGTCCATAGCAGTGGTGAAGCTTTCCCATTTTTCATCTGCCTTGATACCATTGATTACTTGTCTCACAATTTTCTCCTCTTCAATCTCCTCTCCTATGCTTACCAATTGGTCAGCCACATCCTTGACTTTGGTCATTGTCTTCATAGCCATTGTGTTGGAAGAAAAATATGAAGATAATGTTTTCCAAGTCTCTTGAGATGTCTTACAATTCTTGATGTGTGGAAGAAGAAAGTCTGAGATAGAGTTAAGTAAGTATGACCTTGCTAATGCATCTTTGGCACACCATGAGTTGAGACTTTAAAGCTCCTCTCTTGTAGGTTGTCCTTTGCTTTTGAAAATGGGCATCTCATCATCTCATGATATGTATCCATAGAGAATGCTTCCTTGCAAGTATGTCTTCATCCTCAATGACCATGCTTGGTAGTTGTTCCTGTGCAATTTATCAATAAAAGAAGGGAAACCATCTCTCATTTTACCTCAATTTGCTTTGATACCACTGTTGGGAAATATGGATGGGCACAACAGGAAATGAGTTGGGACTGCTAATCCCTGTTTTGTACCAGCCCTATTTTACTTCAGAGTTGTGTTATAGGCCACTTTAGCTTTCCAATGACACTAAATAAGTGCCTATGTAGTTTGGATATGATGCTTCAAACAATAGGATCACAACAGATAAGTTTGCAACTAGCTAATGACCAAAACGTTGCTATTTTGGTCTTGATACCTCCTGAAAGTTTTGCTTAGTACTCATAGTACAATAGCAGTTAGAACAATCCTTTTTGAGGATATCTAATTAGCTTAGGGGGCTAATGATTCCAAGTGGAATCACTTAAAATGATAGACTACACATATAGCAATGTCTTTAGCAAGTAGAAGCTTACCCCCGATTTTTTAGCTGGAACTCTACAAAGAATGACTAGTGACCACTTCAAGATGAAATTCTCCCAATTGACTGAATTAAATGCCTCCAAATTTTGTTGGATTGTAGTAGACTTAGAGAGGATTCCAAGAAGCTATAGAACATTTGAAAATCATGGAGTAATGACTAAGTATCAGCATTCAAAGTACACTATTCTATGTGAACATAGCAGAGAAAACAACCGAGGTACTTAATAATGTATATGTATTACGGAACATGATTTTACAACATCATTGGCAAAGAAAGAATGCAAATGATAGTAGGGTGAGTGAGCAATGAACTTTGCTACTCAACCTCTACAAATGATCAATGAATGGCTCTCAAAAGGAGTGTGTTGGGGGCAAGATTTTAAGGTGTTTTTATAGAGGCTTCCTTCAAATTTGAATTTGAATTCAAATTTCGCTCCCTCTAAAAAGTGATCCCTTAATCTAGGAGCTATTCTCCCCAAGTGAACTCATAACTTCTCATTCTATCTAACTCCACGAGTCTAGTGGATTTACAAGATTCTTCCAAGTCAAAATGACTTTTACAAGGGGTTAAAGATAAAAATCCATAAGCAATGGTTCATGTGGTTTTGCAAATGGTTACACATAACTTCCTCAATGCCTAGCCAAGTGTGAAGGCTTGGCATTTACACCAACAGCTCCCCCTCAAGCCAAACATCTTGGCTTGGTCTTCTTCATCAATCCTCTTGAATGTCCTACAGTCCAATTATAGCTTTAAACCTGCAAAGTTTAGTACCATCAAGTTCTGTAATCATAAATCTTCACATTGCATATTAGTTGATACATATGCCAATTGAATCTCTTTGCTCAATAGCTTCTCCTTCACATAATGATAGTGAACTTCTATATGCTTGGTCCTAGCATGATAGATAGGATTTGCTGCAAGATGTAAAGAACTTGTATTGTCACCAAAGATCATAGGTGGGTTAGAAAGTGGTCCTAACTTTGTATATAGTAATCTGATCCATATGGCTTCTTGAGTAGCATTGTCTAATCCTCTATACTCTACCTCTGTTGAAGATAAAGCAACAGTAGGTTGCTTCTTGGAAGACCATGAAATGGGCTTATCACCTGCAAAATAAAGATAACCTGAGGTACTCCTCCTGTCATCCTTACAACCTTCCCAATCTTCATCTGAATAAAGCTTGATGTCCAAATCTAAAGTATATGGAAAGTATAAACCTTGATTTTGAGTACCCTTAAGATACTTCAAAATCCTCTTGGTTCAATATAGCATAGTTTAGGCTTCCTAATATGCTTTGATATCCTGCAATATTTTCAAGTATATCATCTTCATGAGCACTTAGTTTTTTGTTTACCTCCATAGGAGTGCTAGCTATCTCGGCATTCTCCAAGTGAAACTTCTTCGACATGTCCTGCAGATACTTTCTTTGGGTAATATAAACTCCTGAATAAGTATAAACTAACTCAAGTCCAAGAAAATACTTTAGTGATCCTAGATCACTAATTTTGAGCTCCTGCATCATTTGATTCTTGATCTGCTTGATTGGTGGTATAAATATCAAGCCTACACATTTGGCTAGAATTTATGTACAATTGAAGCTCCATGGAAACCATTGCTAGGAAGCTTTTTTATCCTTTACCATTTATAAAAGTCATTTTTTGACTTGATAGAGTATTTGTAACTACCACTAAAATCGTGGGACTTGTTAGTTGGAAAATTCACGACTCTACTTGAGAGAATATCTCCTAGATTGGAGGACTAGTTTTAGTGAGAGCCAATGGAGGATTTGAATTCAAATTCAAATATCCTATCTATAAAAGATGTGTAAAAAAACTCGCAGGATAAGGGACTCCATTTTTCCGAGTTATCCTTGACCACATTGTTAGAGATTAAGGTTTGCATCATAGCCTATACTACTCAACATCATTAGGCTTCGATTATCATGCCTATTATCTTGTACAACATTGTGTTCTAATACAATAGATCAATATTTTTCATCTATGGTCTCTCTATCATAGTCACTCATAACAATCAACTTGTACTGCTCATATCGTAGTCATTTCTTCACCATTTTCAATTTTCTATATTTTGTTGGAATCAGCTCTAGGTGCTCTATATACTCATAAATCGTGAGGATAATCCATCTAGCCAATTCGGAGAAAAGTGCATCAAAGCACTCACTAGTCAAACTCTGTAGAGGTCCTAAAAAATCGAGGGTAATGATTTGAGTTCTAAATTGATTTCTCTATGTATAGTGCATCATTTTAAGTGATTGCACTTGGAATCATTAGCTCATTTAATTAATTTGATATCTCCAAAGGGAATTTTTTCTAATTCCTATTGTACTGGAAGCAGTGATCATAACAAGCAGTAGGTGTGTGATTAAAAATAGATGGTTTTCATTAATCCTTCAACTTGGAAGTAGTATATTTTGGTTCAATCATTTCTAACATCATTTCCAAAGTACATAGGCTCTTATATAGTGTCATTGGAAAGCTAAAAGGGCCTATGACGCAACTCTAAAGCAAGAAGGGGCTGGTACAAAGCACGATTTGGTAGTACCTACTCATTTCTTGGAGTGTCCATCCATCTTTCCCAATAGTGGTATTAGAGAAAAGCTAAGGTAAAATGGGAGATGGTTTTCCTTCTTTCATTGATACATTGGACACGAACAACTATCAAGCATCCTCCTTGAGGATGAATACATACTTCTTGCAAGGAAGGAGCCTTTATGGATACATCTCAGGAGATGAGGAGATGCCCATATTCAGAAGTAAAGGACAACCTACAAGAGAGGAGCATGAAAGACTCAACACATGGTGTGCCAAGGATGCATTAGCAAGGTCTTACTTACTTAACTCAATCTCTGATTTTCTTCTTCCATAGATTAGAAACTATAAGACATCCCAAGAGACTTGGGAAACATTTTCTTCATAATTTTCTTCCAACACAAGGGCTAGGAAGAACCAATTGTGATTTGAGTTTACCACTCAAAGAAAGCAACCCAAGCAAGGCATCTCAGAGTATGTGGCTAAATTCAAAGATGTGTTTGATCAATTGGCAAGCATAGGAGAAGAAATTGAAGAGGAGAAGATTGTAAAACAAGTAATCGATGGGATTAAAGTAGATGACAAATGAGAGAGCTTCACAACTGCCATGGACTTGTACATAGACATGCAGATTCTAGACCTTACCACTCTCATGGGACAAATCTTTAGCCATCAAGCCAAGCTCAACAAGAATGGAGATTCATGAAGAGGTAATAGCTCTTCTACCCTATACACTGATAAAAGTAAATCCAAAGAGAAAGGGAAGAACAAGAAGATTGAGGATGAAGGAGCTACCTGCCAAGCCAACTATGCGGGGAGAGGTAGAACCTCAAAAGGAAGGGGCAAAGGAGGTAAGCAAGGTATGGGGAGACCTTATAACTTCTCATCATGCAATATTTGTGGATTGTCAAATCATACTACAGATGAGTGTTATAGGAACTTCAAGAATCAGAGAGGTAGAGGCTATCAAAGAGGTGGATATACACAATCAAGAGGACGATTCAATCACCACCAAGGATACAATAAAAACTACAACAACATCTACAATAGCAACTACCAAGGAGGCTACAAATGAAGGAAAGATTACAACAACTACACAGACGAGCAAGAGGATTCTCTTGTGATTATGAATATGACTTCAAAACCAGGTATAAATGATGACCATCTATTCTACATTGACTCAGGATGCTCAAACCATGTGGAAGTCAATGTAGCTCTTCTCTCTGACCTTGTCGAACCAAAGGGTAAGCATTAGGTACAAACAGGTAATGACACCAAGCACTCGCTGATTAAAGTAGGAAATGTTAAGACCTCTCATGGAAATAAGAATCTGTGGAGCATGTTTCTATATGTACCTACAATTACCAGGAATTTGAAGAGTTTTGGATAGATTGTGGAAAAAGGTTTGTAGATCAGGTTCAGCCAACATGGAGCATTTGTGGAGGATCCCCAACACGGATTCAAGAGAATTTCCAAAGGAGAAAAGACAAGTAGATTATTCACTTTTGAACTTGAGGATACAAGGAATATTGCACTTTATAGCTACAAACATCAAACACTATCAGAGCTTGAAATTTGGCATAAGATATTAGGGCATGTTCACGAAAGAACCTTAAAAAAAATATGTAGAGATCAATGTGTGCTTGGGATACCTAATGTATCCAAGCAACACATGATCTATAAATGTGGTGCTTGTTAGTTTGGAAAATCTCATAGGTTACCCTTTTCAAGGAAAGACTACATGCATGAGGACTACCTAAAGCCTGTCCATACACATGTATGGGGACCAAGTAAGGATCCCTCAATTTTTGGATCAAGGTATTATGTATCTTTCATTGATGATTTCAGTAGGTGGACTATCTTATATTTTATGAAGCACAAAGATGAAGTATTTAGTTGCTTTAAAAAGTATCTTGCACTTGTTTAGAACCAAACAAGAAGAAATCTAAAGAGACTAAGGTCAAATGGAGGAGGTGAGTACTTGTCAAATGAGTTTGATGCATTCTTGTAGGACAGAGGAATCAAGAGAGAAATTACAACAAGGTATACCCCTGAACAAAATGGGGTGGCAGAGAGGAGAAATATATTAATTGTTGAAATGGCTAGGTCAATGTTAAATGAGAAAAAATTACCTAATTACTTCTGGGCAGAGAGTGTATCTACTGCCACTTATCTCATAAACCGGTTGCCATACAAATCTCTTGATGGGATGATGCCATATGAAGCATGGCATGGAAGAAGACCTTCACTTGATCATTGCAGGATCTTTGGATGTGTTGCTTATGTACACATCCTTCTCAAATAAGAGGTAAACTAGACCCTAAGGTAGAGAAGTGCATTTTCATACAGTATGACTTGCATCAGAAAGGATACAAGTTCTACAATTCTTCAAACGAAGGATTCATGATCAATAGAGATGTTGTCTTTGATGAGAATGACTCTTGGTTTCAAAGTGAATGCAGGAAAGTAAAGCTACCTTATGACTTGGAAGAGCAGTTTCCAAACCTCACTAAGGAGGAGCCAAATCAGATTGAATACATTAACTCAAATGATGATGACATCATCAAGTTAGAACAATTCAAGGCATGGAAATCCAAAGGCAAAGTCAAGATGAAGAAGTTAGAAGATATACCTAAATCATCCAACCAAGCAATCAAAAGATCACAAAGGGAGAGCAAGAAGCCAATCAGATATGGGTATGACACTTCCTTAGTTACTAAGCACTCTATTTATCTTGCAAAAGACTTGTAAATTGAAAAGCCATCATCATATGAAGAGGGAAAGACCAAAACAGAATGGAAGGAGGCTATAGATGAGGAAATTGAAGCACTCAAGGAAAGTGATACTCGGGAACTAGTACCAAAGAAGGAGTATATGAAGGTACTTGGTTCTAGATGGATCTATAAGATCAAAAGGAATTCTAATGGTTCAATAACCAGGTACAAAGCTAGACTTATGGCTAAGGGTTTTGCACAAACCGAAGGAGTTGATTATGAAGAAACCTTCTCACCTTTGGCAAAAATGCCAACCATCAGGGTATTGGTAAGTGTGGCCACATCAAAGAATTTGAACATGTATCGATTGGATGTAAAAAAATGCATTTCTAAATGGCTGGATTTCAAAGGAAGTGTACATGTCTGAACCTCTTGGCTATGAGGATCCAAGCAAGGTCACATATATGTGTAAATTGAACAAAGCTCTTTATGGATTAAAACAGGCACCTAGGGCATGGAACCATAGGTTCACTACATATCTTCAGGATCAAGGATTCATCATGAGTAAAGTGGATACTTCTGTATTTGTTAAGAGGAGAAATTCAGAGGTAATATACCTATGTGTATATGTTGATGATATCATACTCATAGGTAATGATGCTAATGGCATCAAGCATATCAAGAATCAGATGATGCAGGAGTTCAAAATTAGTGACCTTGGATCACTAAAATATTTTCTTGGACTTGAGTTAGTCTATACTAACTCTGGATTCTATATTACTGAGAGAAAGTACATACAAGACATGCTGAAGAAGTTTCAATTGCAGAATGCCAAGGTACCAAGTACGCCAATGGAGGTAAATCAAAAGTTAAGTGCTCATGAAGGTGATGTGCTTGAGAATATTGCATGTTACCAAAGCATAGTGGGAAGCTTGAACTATGCTACATTGACTAGCATTGATATTCTTATGGAGTAAGTTTTTTAAGTCAATTTATGCACAAACCTAGGGCACCTCATTTTGAAGCTGCCGAAAAGATCTTGAAGTACCTTAAAGGCACTCAAAATCAAGGATTGTATTTTCCTTATACTTTAGACTTGGACATCAAGATATATTCAGATGCAGATTGGGCACGTTGCAAAGATAATAGAAGAAGTACCTTAGGATACCTATCCTTTGCAGGTGATAAACGTATATCATGGTCTTCAAAGAAGCAACCTACTGTTGCTTTATCTTCTACAGAGGCAGAGTATGGAGGATTGGCCAATGCTACTCAAGAGGCCATATGGATTATATTGTTATATATAGATTTGGGTTCACATACTACATCTCCAATGATTTTTGGAGATAATACAAGCTCACTACATCTTGCAGCAAATCCTATTTATCATGCTAGGACCAAACATATAGAGATCCACTATCATTATGTGCGAGAGAAGCTATTGAGCAAGGAAATGTAGTTGGCATATGTATCAACTAATATGCAATATGCACACTTGTTGTCTAAAGCATTAGATGGTGCAAAACTTTGCAAGTTTAAGTCTATGATTGGCTTGCAAGATAGTCAAGAAGATTGAAGAATAAGAACAATCCATAGTGTTTGGCTTGAGGGGGAGTTGTTGGTGTAGATATCAAGCCTACACGTTTGTCTAGAATTTATGTACAATTGAAGCTCCATGGAAACCATTGCTAGGAAGCTTTTTTATCCTTTACCATTTGTAAAAGTCATTTTTTGACTTGAAAGAATATTTGTAACTTCCACTAAAATCGTGGGACTTGTTAGTTGGAAAATTCATGACTCTACTTGAGAGAATATCTCCTAGATTGGAGGACTACTTTTGGTATAGTGCATCATTTTAAGTTATTCCACTTGGAAGCATTAGCTCATTAATCTAATTTGATATCTCCAAAAGGAATTTTTCTAATTCCTACTGTACTGGAAGCACTGAGCATAACAAGCAGTAGGTGTGTGATTAAAAATAGAAGGTTTTCATTAATCCCTCAACTTGGAAGTAGTCTGCTTTGGTTCAATCATTTCTCACATCATTTCCAAAGTAAATTTGCACTTATATAGTGTCATTGGAAAGCTAAGAGGGCCTACAACTCAATTTTAAAGCAAGAAGGGGTTGGTACAAAGCAGGATTTGGCAGTACCTACTCATTTCTTGGAGTGTCCATCCATCTTTCCCAACATTGATGCCATTGGCATCACTACCTATAAGTATGATATCATCAACATACACACATAGGTATATCACCTCTGATTTACTTCTCTTAACAAATAGAGAAGTATTTGCTTTACTCATGATGAATCCTTGGTCTTGAAGATAGGTAATCAACCTATGATTCCATGCCCTATGTGCCTACTTCAATCATTAAAGAGCCTTGTTCAATTTACACACATAGTTTACCTTGCTGGAGTCCTCATAACCAGGAGGTTGTGCCATGTAAATCTCCTCTGAAATCCAGCCATTAAGAAAAGCATTTTTCACATCCAATTGGTACATGTTCCAATTCCTTGATGCAGCAACACTTACCAATACCCTGATGGTTGGCATTTTGGCCACAGGTGAGAATGTCTCTTCATAATCTACACCTTGGGTTTGTGCAAAATCCTTAGCCACAATTCTAGCTTTATACATGTTTATTGATCCATATGAATTTCTCTTGATTCTGTAAATACATATAGAACCAATTACCTTCATTGACTCCTTCTTTGGCACTAGCTCCCAAGTATCATTCTCCTTGAATGCTTCAATTTTTTCATCCATAGCTTCCTTCCATTCTGCATTGGCCTTTGCTTCTTCATATGATGATGGCTCTTCAAATGATCAATCTTTAGCAAGATAAATGAAATCCTTGGTAACTAAAGAAGTGTCATACCCATATCTGATTGGCTTCTTGCTCTCCCTTTGTAATCTTCTAATTGCTTGGTTGGATGATTCTGGTATGTCCACCAACTTCTTCATCTTGACCTTGCATTTTGATTTTCATGCCTTGAATTCTTCTAAGTTGATGATGTCCTCATCATTTTATTTGATGTCTTCAATTTGTTTTGGCTCCTCCTTGATGAGGCTTGGAAACTCCTCTTCCAATTCATATGGCAACTTAACTTTTCGGCATTCACTTTCAAACCAAGAATCATTCACATCAAACACGACATCTCTATTGACCCTAAATCCCTTGTTGGATGGATTATAAAATTTCTATCATTTCTGAATTAAATCATATCCTATGAAGATGCACTTCTCTTCCTTAGGATCTAGCTTACCTCTTATTTGAGATGGGATATGCACAAAAGCAACACATCCAAAGATCCTGCAATGATCAAGTGATGGCCTTCTACCATGCCATGCTTCATATGGGGTCATCCCATCAACTGATTTGGATGGAAACCTATTAACAAGATAAGTGGTAGTAGATACACTCTCTGCCCACAAATGATTTGGTAACTTTTTATCATTTAGCATTGACCTAGCTATTTCAACAATCAACCTATTTCTTCTCTGTGCCACCACATTTTGCTCAGGGGTATACCTTGTAATTTCCCTTTTGATTCCTCTATCCTGCAAGAATGCATCAAATTCATTTGAGAAGTACTCACGTCCTCCATCTGACCTTATTCTCTTTAGGCTTCTTCCTGTTTGGTTTTCCACAAGTGCAAGATACTTCTTAAAGAAACTAAACACTTCATCTTTGTGATTCATAAAATATAAGATATTCCAGCTATTGAAATCATCAATGAAAGATACATAATACCTTGATCTAGAAATTGAAGGGCCCTTACTTGGTCCCCACACATCTATGTGGACAAGCTCCAAGTAATCCTCATGCATGTAGCCTTTCTTTGAGAAGGGTAACTTGTGTGATTTACCAAATCGACATGCACCACATTTATAGATCATGTGTTGCTTGGATAAATTAGGTATCCCAAGCACACATTGATCACTATATATTTGCTTTAAGGTTCTCTCACCAATATGCCCTGATCTTTTATGCCAACCTTCAAGTTTTGACAATGTTTGATCCTTGTAATTATAAAGTGTAATATTCCTTGTATCTTCAAGTTAAAATATAAATAATCTACCTCTCTTTGCTTTTCCCTTTGCCTTTAATCTTCCCTTTATCCGTGTATAGGGCAGAAGTGTTATTACCTCTTGATGAATCTCCATTTTTGTTGAGCGGCTTCATGGGTAAAGAGTTGCCCCATTAGTGTTGTAAGATCTTGAATCTGCATGTTCATGTACAAGTCCATAGCAGTGGTGAAGCTTTCCCATTTGTCATCTACCTTGATACCATTGATTACTTGTCTCACAATTCGCTCCTTTTCAATCTCCTCTCCTATGCTTGCCAATTGGTCAGCCACATCCTTGACTTTGGTCACATATTTCGAAACACTTTTCTTGGGTTGCTTTCTTTGAGTGGTAAACTCAATCCACAATTGGTTCTTCCTAGCCCTTGTGTTGGAAGAAAAATATGGAGACAATGTTTCCCAATTCTCTTGGGATGTTTTACAGTTTCCAGATGTGTGGAAGAAGAAAGTTAGAGATAGAGTTAAGTAAGTATGACCTTGCTAATGCATCTTGGGCACACCATGAGTTGAGTCTTTCAAGCTCCTCTCTTGTCGGTTGTCCTTTGTTTCTGAAAATAGGCATCTCCTCATCTCATGATATGTATCCATAGAGACTCCTTCCTTGCAAGTATTTCTTCATCCTCAAGGACCACGCTTGGTAATTTTTCCTGTCCAATTTATCAATAAAAGAAGGGAAACCATCTCCCATTTGACCTCAATTTGCTCTAATACAACTATTGGGAAAGATGGATGGACACCACAAGAAATGAGTTGGTACTGCTAATCCTGCTTTGTACTAGCCCTATTTTACCTCATAGTTGCATTGTAGGCCCCTTTAGCTTTCCAATGACACTAAATAAGTGCCTATTTACTTTGGAGATGATGCTTCAAACAATAGGATCAAAACAGATAAGTTTGCAACTAGCTAGTGACCAAAAAATTGCTTGATACCTACTGAAAATGTTTCTCAGTACTCACAATACAGTAGTAATTAGAAACATTCCTTCTGAGGATATCTAACTAGCTTAGGGGGCTAATGATTCCAAGTGGAATCACGTAAAATGATAGACTACACACTTATCAATGATATTAGAAAGTAGAAGCTTACCCCCGACTTTTTAGGAACTCTACAGAGAATGACCCATGACCATGTCGCGAGAAGAATTTCTCCCAGTTGTCTAAATGCAATGCCTTCAAAAGTTATCAGCTTGTAGTGGAATCAAAGCTGATTCCAACAAGCTATAGAACACTAAGAATGATTGAGTAATGACTGAAATATTAGCATTCAAAGTACAATGTTCTGTGTGAACATAGCAGAGAAGACAACAGAGGTACTTAATCTCACATAACGATAGTGAACTTCTATATGCTTGGTCCTACCATGGTAGATAGGATTTGTTGCAAGATGTAAAGAACCTATATTGTCACCAAATATCATAGGTGGGTTAGAATGTAGTCCTAAATGTGTATATAGTAATCTGATCCATAGACTTCTTGAGTAGCATTGGCTAATCCTTTATACTCTACCTTTGTTGAAGATAAAGCAACAGTAGGTTGCTTCTTGGAAGACCATGAAATGGTCTTATCACCTGTAAAAGAAAGATAACATGAGGTTCTCCTCCTCTCATCCTTACAATGTGCCCAATCTGCAT
This sequence comes from Ceratopteris richardii, assembly GCA_020310875.1. Classification (NCBI taxonomy): domain Eukaryota; kingdom Viridiplantae; phylum Streptophyta; class Polypodiopsida; order Polypodiales; family Pteridaceae; genus Ceratopteris; species Ceratopteris richardii. Next base: position 33,744,744 of record CM035422.1, read on the forward strand.
GTGAATTAAGCTTGATGTCCAAATTTGAAGTATATGGAAAGTATAAACCTTGATTTTGAGTACCCTTAAGATACTCCAAAATCCTCTTGGCAGCTTCCAAGTGAGGTGCTCTAAGTTTATGCATAAATTGAATTAAAATACATACTCCATAAGAAATATCAATCCTTGTCAATGTAGCATAGTTTAGGCGTCCTACTATGCTTTGATATCTTGCAATATTTTCGGTTGGCATTTTGGCCACAGGTGAGAATGTCTCTTCATAATCTACACCTTGGATTTGTGCAAAACCCTTAGCCACAAGTCTAGCTTTATACATGTTTATTGATCAATCTGAATTTCTCTTGACTTTGTAAATCCATCTAGAACCAATTACCTTCATTGACTCCTTTGGCACTAGCTCCCAAGTATCATTCTCCTTGAATGCTTCAATTTCCTCATCCATAACTTCCTTCCATTGTGCCTTGGTCTTTGCTTCTTCATATGATGATGAATCTTCAAATGATAAATCTTTATCACGCTAAATGGAATGCTTGGTAACTAAAGAAGTGTCATACTCATATCTGATTGTCTTCATGCTCTCCCTTTGTGATCTTCTAATTGCTTGGTTGGATGATTCAGGTATTTCCTCCAACTCCTTTATCTTGACCTTGTGTTTTGATTTCCATGCCTTGAATTATTCTAAGTTGATGATGTCCTCATCATTTGATTTGATTTCTTCAATCTGTTTTGGAAACTCCTCTTCCAAGTCATATGACAACTTAACTTTCCGGCATTCACTTTCAAACCAAGAGTCATTCTCATCAAACACGACATCTCTATTCACCATAAATCCCTTGTTGGATGGATTATAAAACATGTATCCTTTCTTATTTAAATCATACCCTATGAAGATGCACTCTCTCTGCCTTAGGGTCTAGCTTACCTCTGATTTGAGATGGGATATGCACAAAAGCAACACATTCAAAGATCCTGCAATGATCAAGTGATGGCCTTCTACCATGCCATGCTTCATATGGGGCCATTCCATCAAGTGATTTAGATCGCAACCTGTTAACAAGATAAGTGACAGTAGATACACTCTCTCCCACAAATAATTTGGTAACTTTTTCTCATTCAGCATTGGCCTAGCTATTGCAACAATCAACCTATTTCTTCTCTCTGCCACCCCATTTTGCTGAGGGGTATACCTTGTTGTAATTTCCCTTTTGATTCCTCTATCCTGCAAGAATGCATCAAATTCATTTGAGAAGTACTCACCTCCTCCATCTAACCTTAGTCTCTTTAGGCTTCTTCCTGTTTAGTTTTCCACAAGTGCAAGATACTTCTTAAAGCAACTGAACACTTCATCTTTGTGATTCATAAAATATAAGATAGTCCACCTACTGAAATCATCAATGAAAGATACATAATACCTTGTTCTAGAAATTGAAGGGTCCTTACTTGGTCCCCACACATCTCTGTGGACAAGCTCCAAGTAATCTTCATGCATGTAGCCTTTCTTTGAGAAGGGTAACCAGTGTGATTTACCAAATTGACATGCACCACATTTATAGATCATGTGTTGGTTGGATATATTAGGTATCCCAAGCATTGATCTCTACATATTTGCTTTAAGGTTCTCTCACCAATATGCCCTAATCTTTTATGCCAAATTTCAAGTTCTGACAATGTTTGTGTTGGTGCAGGGCAATCAACAATTGAAGTTTTGGATGAAGAATTGAAGTCAAAGACTGAAGAAAAGACCAACTCATGAAGCATGAAGGAAGTGCATATCCAGGAGATAAAGATGTGTATACATATGTACATTATTTTAGAGTCAGATCATCACATACTTTTGTATGGTCATGAGCTTGTAAAAATTTGCCTATATATACAAAGAAAATATCGGGGCAAAGTAGAGAGATTATGTGAAAACAAGAATTGAGAAGAAGTAGATGTCACTAGACTTTTAGAAGTGAGTAGAATCTCTCTCATTATACAGATGTAAGAATTTCTCACAAATGAAAAATGTTGCACCCAATCTTTCTGTGCATTCTCCTTCTGTGCTTGATCATTTCAAGAATCCTTTTTTAGATGTCTAAATCCATATTTAATGAGTCTATGATTAAATTTTGAGATCCTAATTGTAAACAAGCTGTGAGAATTATGAGTAGGAACATTCATATGTGAAGAAGTGTTCACTGGATCCTGAAATAGGCGCAAAATTTGATGCTAATGTTTTAGTCAGTTCTCCTTCCACAGTGTACATTTTTGAGCAAACAAGCACTCAATCTTTAAGTTAGAAGGTAAGCCACTTGTGGCTAAAAGCATTTGCATAAACCGGTTCTAGATTTAGAGAACCAAGTCTTAGAAGTTATAGGTGTCTAAATCGACTTCTCAGAAGAATAGTTTTAGACATAGGTGACTTGTTAAGTTCATTTCTCAAGATCTAATGAATCTTTTGAAGTGATTTAACTTGGAGAAGGTGCACAAACTATAGGCAACACCTTGTGCAAATTTTAATAAAAAACGTTACACATTTGATAAGTCAATGAGAGAGTTATGTGCAACAGACTTTATGTGTAATCACCTTCTTCACAGTTTGATCAAAATTTTGACAATTGATCATTGATCCTTTAAATTGGTGAATGATTTGAGTTACTCTTGATATAGAGGTGCTCTAACTTCAAGCGTAGCTTGTTCTTTTAGAGATTAACACTCTCCATCAGTGGTATCAGAGCAGGAAGTATCAGAATTGAAGAAAGGAGGATCCTGACTGCTGCAGACATAAAGAATTCAACAATTAAAGATTCAAAAGGTGAAAGCTTGAGAGAAAAGCTTGAGGAGGAGGCCATATGACATCAAGGAAGACAAAAGGAGTATCATTTGAAGTAAAGGTACATATATTACTCATAAAGTTTGAAGAATTCAATACACAGGTGAAGAAAAGATGGGAGATTCTCTTCAAATAGAGAAGTTGGTTAGAAGGAACTATCTAGCATGGTCAATGAGGATGGAAGATCATCTTATGAGCAAAGACTTGATAAGTTACATCACAGGTGAAGAAGAAGAGCCTCACTTCAGAGATCCTAGTGTTCCAACTAGGGAGGAATTATCAGATTTGAAGAATTGGATGAAGAAAGATGCTCAAGCTAGGAGCATTATCTATATGGCAGTCAATGACTACTTGCTACCTCACATTAGAGGTCTTGAAAGTGCAAGTGATATATGGAATGCTTTGGAGGAGCATTTCCAAAACACCACAAAGTCTAGGAAGGCATCCTTGTGGGCAGAATTTACCACATTCAAGAAGAAGGCCTCTCAATCCATCTCAGATTATGTAACCAGAATGAAGGACATTGCAAATGCATTAGGAGAAGTTGATGAAGACATTGAGGAGGATAAATTGGTAAGGAAAATCCTCACAGGTTTGAGAGGTGATGACAAATGGAAGCCATTCATTTTGTCTACTGAATTATCACTTGATCATTTTACTCCTGACTTAAATCAGTTGCTAGGACATATGTTAACCTTTGAGTAGGATGTCAAAGGTGAAAGTGATAAAAGTACAGGTCATGCAATGTATTCAAAGGATAAGAAGAAGAATATCAAAGGTAAGCAGCAAGCAAATGAGGATGAAGGTACAATTAGCCAAGCTAACTTCCTAAGAGGAAGAGGAGGTGGCAAAGGTAGAGGAAGAGGAAGGAGTAATAAAGATGGAGTCAAGGCTTGCAGGATTTGTGGTAAGACAAATCACTTAGCTAATGATTGTTGGCATAATACTCAGAATAATGGTGGATATAATCAAAACTTTAATTCAAGAGGAAGAGGTGGTAGAAATCAAAGAGGTAATTTCAAAGGTAGAGGTAGTAGGGGCTTTGGAAGAAATGCAGGTAGAGGATTCCAAAGTCAACAATACAACAATACCTACTACAATTATGCTTCAGATCAGAAGGAGGATTCAACATTGATAATGAATGCAACTTGTGAAAGGCAAAGTTAAGTCCAAACACTCAACAATACAACACTACCTACTACAACTATGCTTCAGATCAGAAGGAGGATTCAACATTGATAATGAATGCAACTTGTGAAAGGCAAAGAGTCTTCTACATTGACTCAGGGTGTAGCAATCACCTGAGTGGTAACATAGCATTGATGACTGACTTGGAAAATAAGGTAACTAATCATGTAGTTTAAATAGGTGACAATACAAAGCACAATGTGAAGTCAATTGGATCAGTGAATGCCAAGCATGGTAGTACTCTCTTGAGTAAGGTTTTGTATGTTCCTACAATTCCTGAGAATTTGATAAGTGTAGGACAAATTGTCGAAAAAGGTTATGAAGTTAGGTTCACTAATGAAGGAGTGTTTGTGGAAGACCCTAGCAATGGGTATAAACAAATTGATTCAAGGAATAAAGAAGGAAGATTGTTCACATTGAAGATCCAAGGTATTGTTGATCATGCCTTGTTCACTTATGGAGGACATAAGATCTCTGAGTTAGATCTTTGGCACAAGAGGCTTGGACATTTCAATGAAAGAGGTATCAAAGATATGGTTAATAATGGTCCAGTGCTTGGATTGCCTAATATTGCAAGTCAACATATGACATACAGATGTGAGGCATGTCAACTAGGTAAGGCTCATAAGCAATCTTATTCCAAGCATGGGTTTATGTATTCAGAGAAGCTTGAATTGGTACACACAGATGTGTGGGGACCATCAAAGGATTTCAGTATCAATGGCTCAAGGTATTATGTGATTTATGTTGATGATGCTACCATATGGATCACTATCTATGTGATTAAAGATAAGTCAGAGGTATTCAATACATTCAAACATTATCATGTGTATGCAGAGAGAATTACAGGTCATAAGTTGAAGAGACTAAGATTAGATGGAGGGGGAGAGTATTTCTCTAATGATTTCAGTGATTATTTGTGGAATGCAGGTATAAAGAGAGAGGTTACTTGCAGGTACTTTCCACAACAAAATGGTGTAGCAGAGAGAAGAAATAGAACTCTTGTTGAGTTTGCAAGGTCAATGATGAAGGAGAAAAATTGCCCTAATTATTTGTGGGCTGAGGCTATAAACACAGCTACTTATTTGGTCAATAGGTTACCATGTAAAGCTTTGCAGGGTATGACACCATATGAGGCATGGTGGGATAAGAGACCTACTCTAGATCATTGCAAAGTATTTGGATGTTTGGCATATGCATATGTGCCATCTCAATTAAGGCACAAATTGGAACCTAAAGTAGAAAAAATATGTGTTTATTGGATATGATGATAAGCAGATGGGATATAGGTTGTGGAGTCCATCCAAAAAACAATTCCTTGTATCTAAGGATGTTACATTTGATGAGCAAGGTACTTGGTATGCAGGTACAATCAATATTTATGCAGGTGATGAAGAAATTGTGGATCAAAAGAAAGGTAAATCAAAGGTTCAGATATTTGATGAAGAGAAGAACAATGAAGTACAGGTTGAAGTTGAAGAAGTGCCAGGGTTTGATCCAGAGTGTGATCAACCAGAAACTTCAAGAAGTGGAGAACTCAGAAGGTCAACAAGGCACAAATGGCAACATACAAGGTATAGCTATGACACTTCTTTTTTGGCTACCAAAGCTTATGCTTATATGGTAAAGGCAGCACATGAAGAGGCAAAAGGTAAGGAAAATTGGGAGAAAGCTATGCAAGAAGAGTATGATGCATTGATGGAGAATCAGACATGGGAGTTGGCTCCTCAACCAAATAGCCAGAAGATCATTGGATGCAAATGGGTCTACAAGACAAAGAGGTTTGCAGATGGAAGTGTGTCTAGGTATAAAGCTAGACTTGTTGTGAAGGGTTTTGCTCAGACATATGGTATAGATTATGATGAGACCTACAGTTCTATGGCAAAGATGACAACCATCACGACACTCATAGCTATTGGTGCATGTAAAGGTTGGAAGTTATGTCAACTAGATGTGAAGAATGCTTTTCTAAATGGTTATATTTCAGATGATGTTTTCATGGAGCAACCACAAGGATTCATAGATGGAAGGTATCCAGATCATGTATGTAAGCTCAAGAGAGCTTTGTATGGTTTGAAGCAGGCCCCAAGGGCATGGAATTATAGACTTGTGAAGTTCTTGAAGGAACTTGGATTCCAAGTATCTAAAGCAGATAGTAGCTTGCTTGTTAAAGCAAGTGATGATGGGTTCATTTACATGTGCATATATGTTGATGATATAATTCTTACAGGTACAAATGAGAAAGGCATTCAAAGCCTAAAGAAGCAAATGGAGAAAGAATTCAAGATCATTGATTTGGGAGACTTGTCGTATTTCTTGGGCATGGAGATCTCATACACTCAACATGGAGTGTATGTAACTGAAGAAAGGTATTTGAAGAACTTGTTGATCAAGTTTAAGATGAATGATTGCAGGGTAGCACCTACTCCAATGGAGGTGAATCACAAATTGAGCAGATATGGAGGAGAAGAGTTCAAGGACATGAAGCTATATCAAAGTTTGGTTGGTAGTCTGATCTATGCTACACTAACTAGGCCTGACTTATCATATGTAGTTGGAGTTTTGTCTCAATTCATGCATTGTCCTAGGAAAGAACATTGGATTGCAGGACAAAAAGTGTTGAGGTACATTAAGGGTACACTCAAAGAGGGTTTTATTATGGTTTTACATCAGATACAAACATTAAGATATATAGTGATGCAGATTGGGAAGGTAATCCTAATGATAGATCAACTTATGGATACTTGTGTTATGTGGGAGATAAGTTAATTTCTTGGTGTTCAAAGAAGCAACACACAGTTGCTTTGTCATCCACAAAGGCTGAGTATAAAGGTATGGTGGAAGCTGCAAAGGAAATGATATGGCTTAAGACTCTCATGAAGAGTTTTGACATCATTCAGAGTATACCCACTATTCATGGAGATAACATGAGTTCTTTGTATTTAGCTGCTAACCTTGTGTTTCATGCCAGGACTAAACATATTGAGATTCAGTATCACTTTCTAAGAGAGAAGGTGATGGATAAAGAGATTGAAGTCATACATACTTCAACAAAAGATCACATAGCTGATATGCTAACCAAAAGCTTGATGGACCAAAGCTATAAAGATTCAAAGACATGGCAGGCATAAAGAAGATAGATAAAACCTCAATTGATGATTGAGCGGGAGCTGTTGGTGCAAGGGCAATAAGCAATTGAACTTTTGGATGAAGAATTGAGGTCAAGGACTGAAGAAAAGACCAAGTCATGAAGCATGAAGGAAGTGCATATCCAGGAGATAAAGATGTGTATACATATGTACATTATTTCAGAGTCAGATCATCACATACTTTTGTATCGTCATGAGCTTCTAAAAATTTGCCTATATAAACAAAGAAAATGTCGGGGCAAAGTAGAGAGATTATGTGAGAACAAGAATTGAGAAGAATTAGAGGTCATTAGACTTTTAGAAGTGAGTAGAATCTCTCTCATTATTCAGATGTAAGAATTTCCCAGAAATGAAAAATGTTGCACCCGATCTTTCTCCTTGTGTGCTTGATCATTTCAAGAATCCTTTTGTAGATGTCTAAATCCATAGTTAATGAGTCTATGGTTAAATTTTGAGAGCCTAATTGTAAACAGGCTGTGAGAATTATGAGTAGGAACATTCATATGTGAAGAAGTGTTCACTGGTTCCTGAAACATGTGCAAAATTTGATGCTAATGTTTTGGTGAGTTCTCCTTCCACAGTGTAAATTTTTGAGCAAGCAAGGCACTCAATATTTAAGTTAGAAGGTAAGCTACGTGTGGCTAAAAGCATTTGCATAAATGAGTTCTAGATTGAGAGAACCAAGTGTTAGAAGTTATAGGTGTCTAAATCGACTTCTCAGAAGAATAGTTTTAGACATAGGTGACTTGTTAAGTTCATTTCTCAAACTCTACTGAATCTTTGGAAGTGATTTAACTTGGAGAAGGTGCACAAACTATAGATGACACCTTGTGCAAAGTTTTATAAAAAACTTTACACATTTGATAAGTCAATGAGAGAGTTATGTGCAGCAGACTTTATGTGTAATCACCTTCTTCACAGTTTGATCAAAATTTTGACAATTGATCATTGATCCTTTAAATTGGTGAATGATTTGAGTTACTCTTGATATAGAGGTGCTCTAACTTCAATAGTAGCTTGTTCTTTTGGAGATTAACACTCTCCATCAGTTTGATCCTTGTAATTATAAAGTGCAATATTCCTTGTATCTTCAAGTAAAATATAAATAATCTACCTGTCTTTTCTCCCTTGGCAATTCTCTTGAATCCGTGTTGGGGATCCTCCACAAATGCTCCACATTTGTTGAACCTAACCTGCAAAACGTTTCCACAATCTTTCCAACACTCATCAAGTTCTTGGTGATTGTAGGTACATATAGAACCCTACTCAGCAGATTCCTATTTCCATCACCCGTTTTAACATTTCCTACCTTGACCACTGAATGCTTGGTGTCATCACCTATTTGCACTTGGTGCTTTCCCTTAGGTTCCTCAAGTTCAGAGAGAAGAGCTACATTGCTTGCCACATGGTTTGAACATCCTAAGTCAATGTAGAAGAGATAGTCATCATTCATACCTTGCTTTGAAGTGATATTCATAATCAGAAGGGAATCCTCTTGATCCTCTGTGTAATTGTTGTATTCTTTCCTTGATTTGTAGTCTCCTTGGTAGTTGTTGTTGTAATTGTTGTTGTAGTTGTTGTTGTAACCTTGATGATGGTTGAACCTTCCTCTTGATTGTGTATAGCCACCTCTCTGGAAACCTCTACCTCTCTGATTCTTGAAATTCTTGTAACACTCATTTGTGGTGTGATTTGATAAGCCACAAATATTACATGGGGAAGAGTTGAAAGGTCTCCCCCTACCTTGCTTACCTCCTCTACCCCTACCTCTTGAGTTTCTACCTCTTCTTGCATAGTTGGCAAAAGAGATATTACATATACCCCTTTATTTGTGTATAGGGCAAAAGAGATATTATATCTTGATGAATCTCCATTTTTGTTGAGCTTTCCTTCATGGGTAAAGAGTTTCCCCATGAGTGTTGTAAGATCTGGAATCTGCATGTCCATGTACAAGTCCATAGCAATGGTGAAGCTTTCCCATTTGTCATCTGCCTTGATACCATTGATTACTTGTTTCACAATTCACTCCTCTTCAATCTCCTCTCCTATGCATGCCAATTCATCAGCCACATCCTTGACTTTGGTCACATATTTTGAAACACTTTGCTTGGGTTGCTTTCTTTGAGTGGTAAACTCAATCCATAATTGGTTCTTTCTAGCCCTTGTGTTGGAAGAAAAATATGAAGACAATGTTTCCCAAGTCTCTTGTGATGTCTTTTGGTTCGTGATGTGTGGAAGAAGAAATTCAGAGATAGAGTTAAGTAAGTATGACCTTGCCAATGCATCTTTGGCACAAAATGAGTTGAGTCTTTCAAGCTCCTCTCTTGTAGGTTGTCCTTTGCTTCTGAAAATGGGCATCTCCTCATCTCTTGATATGTATCCATAGAGACTCCTTCCTTTCAAGTTTGTCTTCATCCTCAAGGACCATGCTTGGTAGTTGTTCCTATCCAATTTATCAATAAAAGAAGGGAAACCATCTCCCATTTTACCTCAATTTTCTCTGATACGACTGTTGGGAAAGATGGATGGACACCACAAGAAATGAGTTGGTACTGCTAAACCCTGCATTATTTCACTTTAGAGTTGCATTGTAGGACCCTTTAGCTTTCCAATGACGCTAAATAAGTGCCTATGTACTTTGAGATGATGCTTCAAACAATAGGATCAAAATAGATAAGTTTGCAACTAGCTAATGACCAAAAAGTTGCTATTTTGGTCTTGATACCTTGGAATTTTGCTCAGTACTCACAGTATAGTAGATATTAGAAACATTCCTTTTGAGGATATCTAATTATCCAAGGGGCTAATGATTCCAAGTGGAATCACGTAAAATGATAGACTACACACTTAGCAATGTCTTTAGCAAGTAGAACCTTACCCCCGACTCTTTAGGAACTCCGTAGAGAATGAGCAATGACCACAACGAGATGCATTTCTCCCAATTAACTAAATGAAATGCCTTCAAAAACTTTTAGCATGTAGTAGACATAGGGAGCATTCCAACAAGTTATAGAACATTGAAAATAATGGAGTAAGGATGGAGATATGAGCATTCAAAGTACACTATTGTGTGTGAACATAGTAGAGAAGATAACAGAGGTACTTAATAATGTATATGTATTATGGAACATGATTTTACAACATCATTGGCAACGAAACAATGCCAAATAAAAGTAGGGTGAGTGAGAAATGAAGTGTGCTACTCAACCTCTACAAAGAATCAATGAATGGCTTTCAAAAGGAGTGTGTTGGCCACGAGATTTCAAGGTGTTTTTATAGATGCTTCCTTCAAATTTGAATTTGAATTCAAATTTACCTCTTTCTAAAAAGTGATCCCTTGATCTAGGAGATATTCTCTCCAAGTGAAGTCTTAACTTCTCATTCTATCTAACTCCACGAGTTTAGTGGATTTACAAGATTCTTCCAAGTCAAAATGACTTTAACAAAGGGTTAAAGATAAAAATCCATAAGCAATGGTTCATGTGGTTTTGCAAATGGTTACACATAACTTCTTCAATGTCTAGCCAAGTGTGAAGCTATATTTTGAGCCCCCTCTCTATTGTAAAAGATGCAAATGGGTGGAGGATGATATTCGAAATTTATTTTTCCCTTGGCATTATAGTGCGAATTCGTTGAACAGCATCTATAGGGGCCTCAAGATAAGGGGAAGGTTTTTTATATTTAGAGAAAATGATGTACCAAATAACTAGTGATACATAAAAGCAAGAAATTTAAATACTAGAATCTCTATAGTCCATAGATAGAAGAACAAAGAAAAATAAAAGTAATCCACCACTTCAAAAAGTGATTACTTTTGTAATATCAAGAAAAAAGACGCAAACGGAAGAGGACTTGCCATAGAGGGTAAAGAAGCTAATAAGCCTACCATATAGCTCTTTTAACTTTCTTTTATTTGATCCATCTTTTACTATACTCTAGGATTGTTTGTTCAAAAAGGAAACTTAGTAGTAAGCATGATCTAATATCATAGTCTACTGGTTGACTTTTCTAGAATCAATCATTAGGGTTATGGGCATATGTAGAGGCAAGGGAAAACCTCCTAAAAGATGGAAAACAATTCTTCAACAATTATAAGTTTGTTCACACATATGACTACCAAAATTGGTAGTGATGCGGTGAACAAGGAGTTTTCACTCATGTACAAGGAAGTGATAAGGGTTAGGTCTTAGGTCTTTCACCACAAAAATATCGATAACAAAGATTTATTCTATACTAGAGCACAATTCATTGTATCCTTCAACATCAATCACTATCCCCTAATAGGTCTTGACTAAAAACTTATGGTGGCATCCTTGGATAAAAAGATGGAAGCATTTGTTGGGGGGATTCTTGTGTAGAAAGGGATTTGAGTGTTTGTACGAGAATGGAGAGTGAGAACAAGAGAATTAATGACACCCAAAGCTTCTGGTCAATTAGGAAAAGAAGAATACAAGTCTATTTATAAGCCAAATGCTCTGCGTAATATGTGAAAGACTAAATAAAGCTCATGAAATAAGATTACAAAGTACTTAGAATCTATCACTGACCTCTACACCAGACCTCCACCTTCTCCAAGCTTGCCCTTGTGCACACCTTGCACCAAGCTTCCAATGAGGGGAGGGATGGACACCTTCTATCGATGCACACCTTCAATGGGACTTTGGAATCCTTGATGCTCCTTGCTTCACTTTCTTTGCATGCTATCTAAGTCACTCTTCTTGCACCTTGCAATGGCTCTTTGTGTCGCGTGCACTCTCTCTCAATGTGTCTCTTCTCTCTCTTGCTCTAGCATATCACACAATAGCTTAGTCCAACCAAGAATACTCCTTCCCTTGGTTGTCGGTTCACGTACGCTCCGAACTATCATAGCATTTTGGTCCTCACTTGTATGTCCCAAGATTGTCTCCAAGGTGGGCAGCCAAATGAATCATTGTTTTGTCCTATAGTGACTTTACACTAAAACAATATTTTTAATTGGGGGGCCATACTTTCACTTTTGCATATTATGTCGCTTCACATACCTTCATATTTTGCCTTTTAATTCTTCAAATGTCCACCTAGGAGAGGGTTCACCTGAACCTTCCAAAACACTTTAAAAACACTTTGGACCTTAGAGAAATTATAGAAGGACACTCGGCAACCTGCAACCTACATCCAACTTTTTGCAAATATAATCTTTGTGAACAATTAATTGTGCACAACCTGTGCACCTTGCACCTTGAGGCATGAAATTTGAATGCTTTGACTTTACCCATTTTGACCTTGACCTTGAACATGTTGACTTTGATCGCTTTGACTTTGATCCTTTGGCTTTGATTGTATTAACTTTGTCCAATATTACTTTTATGGGCTCAACAGCTTCCCACCACCTAATGGGCTCTCCATCCTAGAGAGGTACCAGCCAAAACTTTGAGCAGAGATGACACCATGATTCTTGTGCTATAAGATCTTCAAAAGGACACTTGAGTAGCTATCAAGTCCATCAGGAGCAGTAAAGAACAAACACCAGTGAAGAACAAAAAGGTGGACATATTGCATTGAAGAGCAAAGGATGAAGAATGGAGGGTAAGAGGAAGAGGGAAGAGGGGTTGAGGGGCTGAGAGGGATATCATATGAAGGGGTACAGATGGGGCTTGTGAGAAGGCTAAAGGGAGGTCAAGGAGTAGGGTTGTGGGCTTTGGAGAGGGTTAAAATGAGAAACTAGTAAAGCTATAGAGGTTGCATATGGGAAAATATGAAACATATGGTAAAATGAAGGGAGAATAAACCATGGGGACCACGTACATAATGAAAAAATGTGATCAATTGCTCAAAACATGTGGGTTTTGACCAAACATTAGAGAAAAGTTAGGATTTTGGAAAAACAAAGTCAAACAATGAGTCGAGACGTGCCAAAAGACATGAAAATGAACCCAAGTTTGAAACAAATGGCCATCTGAGGTGCCATCTAGAGCCAAAACATTGGACCAAGGAGAATAAATATATATATATATATATATATATATATGGGGGGGAGAGGACTTTACTTTTATTCTTTTCAAATTCAAGTGTTTTGTTTTGATAGGTGTGTTTGAGTGTGTCTCCCAACCCCCATAGCCACTCTCTTCCTAACACAAGGTATTTCCTCTCTATATTCATAATTTGGAAGTCCATATGATCTGTATAGTCCTGCATCTTGACTTCCAAATTGGATAACATAGTATCACATATCCTCTTTTCTTCCCCTTGCATCATAGATACTATGTATTTATGTGCACTAGGCTGTTGAGGAATCATTAGTTTCTTGTCCAAAGCATAGTTTATAAAATTATGAGTGGTAGAGTCATCTATCATGACTCGCACCCTGGTCCCGTGTATACTACCATGAAGTCTAACTAAGTCATGTGGCCCAAACTGCGGTGACCACAATGATTCAGTCAAATAACATGTGTGCTCTATATCCTCGTGCATCACCTCCACTCCCTTGCAGCTAGAGTTGTCATGAATAGGAAGTGTCTGCACTAGGTGGAATTCCTTTTTCCCCTTTTCAGGGGCCCTACTAGTCTCTGATCCTCTCTTCTTTTGTTCCCCCTACTTGAGTGGACATTTCCATTGTGAATGGCTAGGAGACAAACACCTAAAGCACAGGCTCTCTCTTTTGTCTCTCTCAAACTGATCTGTAGGTAACCTAGGCCCTTGTGTTCTTTGTTTTTTAATGAAAACTTTGTTTTTCGCGAATGGCAACTTCTTCTTGAACTTAATTGTGCTAAGAGGCTTGAGGGGCTGATCTGTCTCCATAGGAGTATATTAAGGATCGTTATGGTCCTCATAGATCTGTGCATACTTGATCGCCTTCTCAAACATCTTAGGTGCATTCCTTCTTACTTCTCTCTTAATGGCTTTGTCTAAGCCTCTAACAAACCCTCTAGTTTTTTGGAAGTCATCTAAGCACTTAAGTTTCAAAATAATCTCTCTATAATGGGATATGTAGATCATACGAGGTCTACCTCTCTCGGTAATCCTATCCCACTCATCCCAGTTCCTCCCCTCCTCATTCCTAGGAAGAAACTCTTTTAGAAAAAGAGTCTCAAATAGAGTCCAATCTGTAGGGATCGAGTTCGCCTCCTTGAGAATCATCCACCACTTATAAGCCCACCGGCCAAATGACAGACTCGCCTCTAGCACACAGTACTCTGGTGGGGTGCCCTTCAATTGATGCAAATCATGCCACTTTTGTAAAAAAGTGTAGATTGCATCCTTGTTTCTATCTTGGTCATCCCCCGTAAAGGTAGGTGGCTTTAAGTCTTTCACAAGGCAAGCTTCCCTAGATCTCTCTCCTTTGTGCTTACTAGGACGAGAGGTATCTCTCCTAGTCATCTCTAGAGGAAGAGTAGGGGTTTCTCTTCCTTCCTAGCTAGGAAAGAGGTGACATGAGTCTCTAGTGAGATCATTTGAGACTTTAGCTGCTGAATGAGAGATGTAATGCCACTTAGATCTCTCTCTAGTTTAAGGGTCTATTCTTTCAAGTCTACAAATTGGTCATGAGTAACAAACTCATCCAAAAGTTCCTCATATGTATATTCTTCTTGTTGAGGCTCTTTCTCTTCTAGGTTTTCCTCTACTTCCTGCTCCATTTCTACTTCTTCCATTCTAAAATCAGGATCCTCTAGTTGCTCTTTAGATGGAGAAGTGTGTTCTATTATTTGTTTCCCTTTAGACTCCATGTTTCACTTCCCTTCCCCTGTTTGCTAACTAGAGTATGTGAAAAGAAATGGAAGTAAACCTTGAAACGTGACAAAGATTTTTTAAATCAGATGTTGTATGACCAAGCTATGGTGCAGAGAAGATATGTATGTCACGGGTAGAAAGTGGAAAAGCTAATCTTCATTGAAGGGTGACTTTGAGAACCCATAACTGAGAACCTAAAGCTCTTCAAAATAAACACATGACCTATATCCTATATTACATGTATGCCTCATAATTTTCCCCAAATCTTTATTCATAACATAAATTCTTTCCCCCAAAATCCAAGAAATTTCCCTAACCTTCAGCTTGATTTGGTTGCAATTTTGAACAAAACCTAGAGTGATGGTTGAGGAGTTTGATTATGCCACATTAGAGGTTGTAGTGGCTTTTTCGTAGGTATAAGAGATGGAGTGTTTCTTCATATCACTCATCGTTGAGAGGAGGTGAGGGGAGGAGCCATTCTTGCGTGGACGGCGAGTGTTGGCGTGTGTGACTATGTGGTGCGTGTGGCTCCATCCCATGTGTGCTCTATTAACATCGCTCATCCTACTGCGATACCAAATGATGGGTTGTCTTCGATGATCCTCTTGTTTTGGAGAGAGAGAGAGAGAGAGAGAGAGAATCTACATGCACTCTGAGGTGAAGTAGAAGGTTCCTACACTCTTGCTCGGCAATGCACATAGATAGCTTTCAAAAAATGTACCACCCAGCCACGTACCATCCTCCTTCAATCTCCCTTTCCATGGTCAAGTGAGCCCCCCACATGGCTCCACACATGGGTGCCACATGGCACTCATGTGTGAGCCCATCTAAATAAAGCTAAGAGGTGATTCACACCTCTCCTCAGGGGTACTCCATATCATAGTTCCCATGCTGGAATTGAGTTTTGAATGCCTCTTTCATTAAATCCCACGTGGTGAAATGGTTTTCAACAAAACTAGTTAAACCATTTATCTGCTAGCCCTTCTAATGTGACATGAAAGAGGATCAAAAAGGCATCCTCTCTTCCCATCAAACCTCTTGTTTTGCATAATGCTAAGAATCTCCTAATGTGCTTGTCTGGATCTTCTTGAGCTAAGCCTTTGAAAGATGGAAATTTTATATTTCATCTAGAGAGTAGAGTTTCCAAATCTACCTGACCTGCCATGTTCTTTACTGACAATGTTGATGACACTGGACTGGGGGATCTTCTAATAGACTTTCTTCTTGTTGCTTTGTGTAGAGGAGGTACTAGGGTATCGGCTTTTAACAAAAGTAGAGGTTAAAGATTAACACATCCAGTACGTCGCCTACTCAAGGGGGGTTCTCTTTAGGGAAGTATACCCTTTAACATTTCTATGAGCAGGTAGATAACACGGATTGCACAGAGTGTTAAATACTTCGAAAAAATATGGACAACAAATGACCAAAGAAGACAGTACACTTCTTAATTCAAATCAGGTGATTACAAGGTTGGGCAGAGTGATGCTCAAAAGTGCAAACTTTGTGCTAACGAGCCGCAAGCTTAGGGCTAACAAGCCACTCTAAAAGTAAATAACTCTAACACAACAGATTCTTCCCATCAGCATAAGGGGCCACTGATATGCAGACTAACTCAGAACAATACAAAGAATTTCTCCAGAGGATAGAACCTAATCAACAATCACTGACTCACAGAAAAGAAGAAGAATCCAAGCTACTCTCTTACACTATAGTGCTCATAGCCCTCCACTGAGAAGCCTACCCTCTGTATACACACTACAGAGTAGCTCCTACAATAGGCTTGAAACCACCAAGTGCAAGAGAGGACTTCTGCACGTATACACGAACCACCGTGTCTCAAAAATTGTTGTACCCCAATGAGCAAAAATCCATTGCTTTTATAGGCCCCAATAGGCCAAGAGGCCTTGCCGAATCTTACTGATCACGCGTCGGTTAGTCACCCAAAATTGGAGGGTAGGTCAAATATTCCACTTGATTTGAATTAGATCCACAAAAATAGGTAGTCGCCGTGAATGGTTGGCGGCAAAAAGTTATTCCCTGCTTCCACTTTTCACAATCACCTACCATCTGAGATTCGCATTTTGTGGTGTGGTTATTTCCTCACTAATGGCTTCATTACCTTTCTTTGTTGCATTATTCTACCGAGCTTCCATTTCTTCAAGAATCTGTTCACAACCTTAGGAATATCTTCTCCATTTTGAGCAATCACACTGAAGACCTTCAACTTTACATCAAGAATGCGATCTTTGATAAGGTTTATGATGCCATTTAGAATATCATCAAAATCTTGAGCATTTCCAATCTTCCCTTTCTCTTCTCCAAGAGCTTCCACAATGTCTTTCTTCTTCATATCTCTTCTATCCTCGGTTGTGCATCTTAAAATCAGTCAAAATATCCTTTGTCACTGATCCATATATCCATCCAACCTCTTTGCCCCATTCTGTCTTGTCTTCATATCCACAATTAATAGCCTCTTTCAACAGGGAACTTGGGGGAAAAGATGCTGGCACACCATCATCCTCATGGAAGGTTGAAGCAACAAACACAGGTGATTGGCCAAACTTCTTCTCATAGCTCTTCTGAGATATTAACAAGGACTTGTCCCCTCCTCATAACCTTCAATGCCCTCATCAATGTCATCAGAATGAACATTGGAAAAGACGAATCATTCCTAGTGGTCCTCTTTGAATGTATTGATTCTGGCGACCTTCTTCATGCCTGTGGATGGTTGGATAAAATCATGCATGTGGATGTGCGTGTATGCAAGCGGTGCCTGTGTGTGTGAAGGTGTGTGTGAGTGTGAAGGAGTGTGTGTGTGTGCGTGCATGTGGGTGTGTATGTGTGGGAGTGTGTGTGTGTGTGTTGGAAGCGTGTGTGTGGGTGTCGGTGGGTGTGTGTGCATGTGTGTGTGTGTGGGGGTGTGGAAGTGTGTGCGTGTGAGTGCATGTGTGTTTGTGGAAGTGTGTGTGTGTGAGTGCATGAGTGTGCACATGTATGCATATGTGTGAACGTGCGAGTATGTGCATGAGGGAAAGGTAGAGAGTAAGGGGGTGGAATGTGTGGGAGTGAGCGGGGCGGGGGGTGCGGGAGGCAGCGGGGTGAGGGGGGGCGGATGGCGGGGCGGAGTGGGGGTGGCGGGGGGCGGATGGCGGGGGGCGGAGTGGGGGTGGCGGGGCCATGCGGGGTGGGGGTGGCGGGGTCCTGCGGGGGGGTGAGGGTGGGTGTAGGTGGGAGGGTGTGGGTGATGAGGGTGGCGGAGAGAGAGGAGGGGGTGTGGGTGTGGGCGGAGAGAGGAGGGGCGGGGGGCAGATGGCGGGGGGTGGAGTGGGGGTGGCGGGGGGCAGATGGCGGGGGGCGGAGTGGGGGTGGCGGGGCCATGCGGGGTGGGGGTGGCGGGGGGAATGGCGGAGGGCGGGGGCGGAGGGCGGGTGGCGGAGGAGGGGAGCGGCGGGCTTGCGGGTGGCGGGTGGCGGGGGGGGGGGAATGGCGGAGGGCGGGGGCGGAGGGCGGGTGGCGGGGGGGCAGAGGGCGGGTGGCGGGGGAGGGGGGCTGCGGGCTTGCGGGTGGCGGGAGGCGGGGGGAATGGCGGAGGGCGGGGGATGGCGGAGAGAGAAAGAGAAATGGTAGAGAGAGAGAGGGAAGAGAGAGACAGAGAGAGGGGGGAAGAGAGAGAGAGAGAGAGAGAGAGAGAGAGAGAGAGAGAGAGAGAGAGAGAGAGAGAGAGAGAGAGAGAGAGAGAGAGAGAGAGAGAGAGAGAGAGAGAGAGAGAGAGAAAGAGAGAGAGAGAGAGAGAGAGAGAGAGAGAGAGAGAGAGAGAGAGAGAGAGAGAGAGAGATGGGAGAGAGAGAGAAGGGACGGGAAGGCGGGGAGAGAGAGGGAAGAGAGAGGGAGAGAGAGGGGAGAGAGAGAGAGAGAGGGAAAATGAGAGAGAGAAATAGAGAGTGAGAGAAATAGAGAGGGAGAAAGAGAAAGAGAGGGAGAGAGAGAGGGAGTGAGAGAGAGAAAGAGAGAACGAGAGAGAGATAGAGAGAGAAAGGGAATTAGATGAGAAAGTGAGAGGCCGAGAGATAAAACAAATCAACTGAAATGGAAGCAACAACTACCCGGGACACTGAAAGCAACAACTGTCGGAACACCAATATGTCCAGAAAATGGAGCGGAATACTCCCTGAAGCTACAACCCAAGGCATCTGAGAGCTCTCCTCTCAATCTCTTTCTCTTCTATCTTCTTAGGACCAGTGGGTTCTGACCCCTGTGCTTGGAGCCCACTGCTCTCATGCCACAAAGTGAGAGAGGGAACAGAGAAGGGGTACTACACTTTGCAAGTGATCCTCAATGTTTGAGATCGGGTTGCGGTCATGAGCTCTCATAATCGTCTTAGGCTAAGATAGTTAATAAGAAGATTTACCTCTTAACCCAATGAAGTAGTACTGTAGCACTGTTGGCACTTGAATAATGCTTCTCCCACACTGCAATATTGCTTCTTCTATGGTCAAGCCTCCTTAGGTCCCACCGGGCATGCCAAATTTTGTTGGGGGGATTCTTGTGCAGAAAGGGACTTGACTGATTGTAGGAGAATGGAGAATGAGAACAAAAGAATTAATGACATCGAAAGCTTCTGATCCTAACTCTCATAGCATCTTGGCCCTCACTTGTGTTGGTGCAAGACAATCAACAATTGAAGGTCTTTAAGTCCGCAGAGACGTCAGCAAAAATTTCTTAAACAGGTCACCGGAAGGTCACCGGAACAGTACCGGAAGGTCACAGGAAAGTCACCGGAATGTTACCGGAATAGATCAATTTTACAGATTTCAGTTCATGAAGAGTTGAAGGATGGAAAGAGGAAGAAAAGAACAAATTTTGAAGTTGGAAGAAGAACCGGAAAAATTGTACACATATGTACAGTAGTATAGTCCGCGTTATAAGCTTGTACAAATTTATCTATAAATACCTGAAAAATGTAAAGGAAAAAAGACCTAGAGAGAAAGCTAGGTAAGCCAGGAAGGCTAGGAAGAATTGAGAGGCGTATAGGCATTGAGGCATATACGAAAGAGAAAGGAATAGAATAGAAGAATGAGAAGTTAGATGTCATGAGACATATGTAAAGTTAGTTGAGTTTTCCTCTCATCACTCAACTGTAAGTTTATGAGTAATCAAAGGAAAATTGCGCCGAAATTTCTGTGTGTCTTCATCTGTGATAGATGATTTGTGAAATCCTATTGAGGATATCTAAGTCTATAGTTAATCAATCTATAGCTTAAGTTTCAGAGTTTGATTGTAAACAGAAACCGAGAATTGTCAGTAGGAACATTCGTATGTGTTGAGTGTTCAAAGTTTACTGAAACAGGCGCATTTTCGGTGATCAATGTTTTGATCATTTCTCAGTGCATACTTTAAAGTTTTGCATGAGTGAGGGCTTAATCTTTAAGTTAGAAGATAAGCTACTCGTAACCAGAAGCATTTGCTTAAACGGGTTCTATTCAAGGAGAACCAAGTCTTAGAAGTTACAGGTGTGAAGTCGACTGTTCAGAATGAGAGTTTCAGACAAAAGTAACCTGTGAAGATTAATTTAAAGAAATCGTGCAGCAGAATGTTTGTGTTGTGAAGGTTTTTGACTTACTCTTGGTATAGAGGTGCTCTAATCACAAGAGTAGGTTATTCTGAAGGAGATTAACACTCTCCGACAGTGGTATCAGAGCAGGAAACGTCAAAAACAGTGGTATTAGAGCAGGTACAGTGGTATCAAAGCAGGAGACACCAAAATCAAAGAAAGGAGGTTCCTGATTGCTGCGGTTACAAAGAATTCAACAACCGAAGAACTAAAAGGTGAAAGCTTGAAGGCGAAACCTGAAGAAGAGATCATACGGCATCAAGAAAGACAAACGGAGTCCAATTTGAAGCAAAGGTACATATATTATTCATAAAGATTGAAGTTTTCAATACACAGGAAGACACAAGATGGGAGATTCTCTGCAGATAGAGAAACTGGATAGGGAAAACTATCCTGCGTGGTCAATGAGGATGGAAGCTCATCTTATGAGCAAAGATTTGATAGCTTATATCACAGGAGAAGAAGAAAAGCCACAGTTCAGAGATCCTAGTGTTCCGACTAGGGAAGAGTTAGCAGATTTGAAAAACTGGATGAAGAAAGATGCTCAAGCTAGGAGCATTATCTATATGGCAGTAAATGATTACTTGCTACCTCATATTCGAGGTCTTGAAAGTGCAACGGACATTTGGAATGCATTGGAGGAGCATTTCCAGAATACTACTAAGTCAAGAAAGGCATCCTTATGGGCAGAGTTTACAACCTTCAAGAAGAAGGCTTCTCAGTCCGTTTCAGACTATGTGACAAGAATGAAAGACATTGCAGATGCATTAGGTGCTGTTGATGAAGACATTGAAGAAGATAAATTGGTAAGACAAATTCTTACAGGCTTAAGAGGTGATGACAAATGGAAACCGTTTATTTTGTCTACAGAATTATCGCTTGACCATTTCACTCCAGATTTAAATCAGCTGCTAGGTCATATGCTAACATTTGAGAATGATGTTAAAGGAGATGGTGACAAGAGTGCAGGTCACGCAATGTACTCGAAAGATAAAAAGAAGAATAGCAAAGGAAAGCAACAAGCAAATGAAGATGAAGGAACAACTAGCCAAGCCAACTTCCTAAGAGGAAGAGGAAGTGGCAAAGGTAGAGGAAAAGGCAGAAACAACAAAGATGGAGGTAAAGCCTGCTGGATTTGTGGTAAGACAAATCATTTAGCTAATGATTGTTGGCACAATACTCAAAGTAATAATGGATATAGTCAAAGTTACAATGCAAGAGGAAGAGGTGGCAGAAATCAAAGAGGAAATTTCAGAGGCAGAGGTGGTAGGAGTTACTTTGGAAGAAATACAGGTAGAGGATTCCAAAGTCAACAATATAACAATACCTACTACAATTACGCTTCAGAACAGAAGGAAGATTCAACGATGATATTGAATGCTACCTGTGAAAGTCAGAATGAAGATCAAAGAGTCTTCTACATTGACTCAGGATGTAGTAATCACCTGAGTGGAAACATATCATTGATGACTGATTTGGAGAATAAAGTTTCTAATCATGTTGTTCAGACAGGTGACAACACAAAGCATAAAGTGAAATCGATTGGTTCAGTGAAAGCCAAAGACGGCAGTACCTTATTGGGTAAGGTTCTGTATGTTCCTACAATTCCTAAGAATTTGATAAGTGTAGGACAAATTGTTGAAAAAGGATATGAAGTAAGATTCACTAATGAAGGAGTATACGTGGAAGATCCCAGTCAAGGGTATAAACAGATTGTTTCAGGAAAGAAAGAAGGAAGACTGTTTACACTGAAGATTCAAGGTAACATTGGTCAGGCCATGTTTACATATGAAGGACAGAAAATTTTTGAGTTAGATCTTTGGCACAAAAGGCTTGGACATTTCAATGAAAGAGGTATTAAAGATATGGTTAACAATGGTTCAGTGCTTGGATTGCCTAATGTTGCAGGTCAACATATGACATACAAATGTGAGGCATGTCAGTTTGGTAAGGCTCATAAGAATTCTTATACCAAGCATGGTTTTATGCACTCAGAGAAGCTTGAGTTGGTACACACAGACGTGTGGGGACCATCAAAGGATTTCAGTATAAATGGATCAAGATATTATGTGATTTATGTTGATGATGCTACCAGATGGATCACTATCTATGTGATCAAAGATAAGTCAGAAGTATTCAATACATTCAGACATTATCATGCGTATGCAGAAAGAACTACAGGTCATAGACTGAAGAGACTAAGATCAGATGGAGGGGGAGAGTATTTCTCCAACGAGTTCAGTGACTACTTATGGAATGCAGGTATAAAAAGGGAAGTTACTTGCAGATATTCTCCTCAACAAAATGGTGTAGCAGAAAGAAGGAACAGGACTATTGTTGAGTTTGCAAGGTCCATGATGAATGAGAAAAATTGCCCTAATTATTTGTGGGCTGAAGCTGTAAACACAGCTACTTATTTGGTCAATAGGTTACCATGCAAAGCCTTGCAAGGTATGACACCATATGAAGCTTGGTGGGGTAAAAGACCTACCTTAGATCATTGCAGAGTATTTGGATGTGTGGCATATGCATATGTGCCATCACAATTAAGACACAAATTGGAACCTAAAGCTGAAAAATATGTTTTCATTGGTTATGATGACAGACAGATGGGATACAGGTTGTGGAATCCATCCACAAAACATTTTCTGGTATCGAAAGATGTTACGTTTGATGAGCAAAGTTCTTGGTATGCAGGAACAGTTAATAACAATACAGGTGATGAAGAAGAAGTGAGTCAGAAGAAAGGTAAATCAAAGGTTCAAATAATTGATGAAGAAGAAAATTATGAAGTACAGGAAGAAGTTGAAGAAAGGCCAAGATTTGATCCTGAGTGTGAAGAACCAGAAACCTCAAGGACTGGAGAACTCAGAAGGTCATCAAGAAATAGATGGCAACCTACAAGGTACAGTTATGATACTTCATTTTTGGCTACGAAAGATTATGCTTACATAGTGAAAGCAGATGAAGACCCTTCTACATATGAAGAGGCAAAAGGTAAGGAAAAATGGGAAAAAGCTATGCAGGAAGAACATGATGCATTAGTAGAAAATCAAACATGGGATTTAGTTCCTAAACCAAATAGCCAGAAGATTATTGGATGCAAGTGGGTCTACAAGACCAAAAGATTTGCAGATGGAAGTGTGTCTAGATACAAAGCTAGACTTGTTGTCAAAGGGTTTGCTCAGACTTATGGAGTTGATTATGATGAGACTTATAGTCCAGTAGCAAAGATGACAACCATCAGAACACTCATAGCTGTTGCTGCGGGTAAAGGTTGGAAGTTATGTCAGTTAGATGTGAAAAATGCTTTTCTGAATGGTTATATTTCAGATGATGTGTTCATGGAGCAACCTCAAGGGTTCAGAGATAAAAGATATCCAGATCATGTGTGTAAGCTCAAGAGAGCTTTGTATGGCTTGAAGCAAGCGCCAAGAGCGTGGAATTATAGACTGGTAAAGTTCTTGAAAGAACTTGGTTTCCAGGTGTCTGAAGCAGATAGTAGTCTGCTTATAAAAGCAAGTGATAATGGTTTCATATACATGTGCATATATGTTGATGATATAATTCTTACAGGAACAGATGAGTCAGGTATACAAAGACTCAAGAAGCAAATGGAAAAGGAGTTCAAGATAAGTGACTTGGGAAACTTGTCTTACTTCTTGGGTATGGAGATCACATATACTCAGCATGGAGTATTCGTGACCCAAGAAAGATATTTGAAGAACTTGTTAATCAAGTTTAAAATGAATGATTGCCGGATAGCACCTACTCCAATGGAGGTGAATCACAAACTGAGTAAGTTTGGAGGTGAAGAATTCAAGGATGTGAGACAATATCAGAGTTTGGTTGGTAGTCTTATCTATGCTACTTTAACTAGACCTGATTTATCATATGCAGTAGGAGTATTGTCTCAGTTCATGCACTGTCCAAGGAAAGAACACTGGATCGCAGGACAAAGGGTGTTGAGGTACATTAAGGGTACACTCAAAGAAGGTTTGTATTATGGTTTTACATCAGATACAAACATCAAAATATACAGTGATGCAGATTGGGCAGGTAATCCAGATGACAGAAGGTCAACCTATGGATACATGTGTTATGTGGGAGATAAGCTAATCTCATGGTGTTCCAAGAAGCAACATACAGTTGCTTTGTCGTCTACCGAAGCCGAGTACAAAGGCATGGTTGAAGCCGCAAAAGAAGTGATTTGGCTAAAGACTTTAATGAAGAGTTTTGACGCTATACAGAGAACTCCAATTATATTTGGAGATAATATGAGTTCATTATATTTAGCTGCTAATCCTGTTTCTCATGCCAGGACTAAACACATTGAGATTCAGTATCACTTTCTAAGAGAGAAGGTGATGGATAAAGAGATTGAAGTAATTCATACTTCAACGAAAGATTAGATAGCTGATATGCTTACAAAAAGTTTGGATGGACCTAAGTTACAAAGGTTCAAGAATATGGCAGGAATAAAGAAAACAGAGAAAACCTCAATTGATGATTGAGGGGGAGCTGTTGGTGCAAGACAATCAACAATTGAAGGTCTTTAAGTCCGCAGAGACGTCAGCAAAAATTTCTTAAACAGGTCACCGGAAGGTCACCGGAACAGTACCGGAAGGTCACAGGAAAGTCACCGGAATGTTACCGGAATAGATCAATTTTACAGATTTCAGTTCATGAAGAGTTGAAGGATGGAAAGAGGAAGAAAAGAACAAATTTTGAAGTTGGAAGAAGAACCGGAAAAATTGTACACATATGTACAGTAGTATAGTCCGCGTTATAAGCTTGTACAAATTTATCTATAAATACCTGAAAAATGTAAAGGAAAAAAGACCTAGAGAGAAAGCTAGGTAAGCCAGGAAGGCTAGGAAGAATTGAGAGGCGTATAGGCATTGAGGCATATACGAAAGAGAAAGGAATAGAATAGAAGAATGAGAAGTTAGATGTCATGAGACATATGTAAAGTTAGTTGAGTTTTCCTCTCATCACTCAACTGTAACTTTATGAGTAATCAAAGGAAAATTGCGCCGAAATTTCTGTGTGTCTTCATCTGTGATAGATGATTTGTGAAATCCTATTGAGGATATCTAAGTCTATAGTTAATCAATCTATAGCTTAAGTTTCAGAGTTTGATTGTAAACAGAAACTGAGAATTGTCAGTAGGAACATTCGTATGTGTTGAGTGTTCAAAGTTTACTGAAACAGGCGCATTTTCGGTGATCAATGTTTTGATCATTTCTCAGTGCATACTTTAAAGTTTTGCATGAGTGAGGGCTTAATCTTTAAGTTAGAAGATAAGCTACTCGTAACCAGAAGCATTTGCTTAAACGGGTTCTATTCAAGGAGAACCAAGTCTTAGAAGTTACAGGTGTGAAGTCGACTGTTCAGAATGACAGTTTCAGACAAAAGTAACCTGTGAAGATTAATTTAAAGAAATCGTGCAGCAGAATGTTTGTGTTGTGAAGGTTTTTGACTTACTCTTGGTATAGAGGTGCTCTAATCACAAGAGTAGGTTATTCTGAAGGAGATTAACACTCTCCGACAACTTGTATGTCCCAAGATTGTCTCCAAGGTGGGCAGCCAATGAATCCTTGTTTTGTCCTGTGGTGACTTTAGACTAAAACAAAACTTTTAATTGGGGAGCCATACTTTCACTTTTGTGTACGTTGCGGCTTCACATACCTTCATATTTTGCCTTCAAATGTGCACTTAAGAGATGGTTCACCTGAACCTTCCAAAACACTTTGAAAACAATTTGAACCTTAGAGAAATTGTAGAAGGACACTCTACAACCTGCAACCTTCATCCAACTTCCTGTAAATATAATCTTTGTGAACAATTAATTGTGCACAACATGTGCACCTTGATGCCTGAGCTTTTAACACTTTGACTTTGGCCATGTTGAACTTGACCTTGAACATGTTGACTCTGATTGCTTTAACTTTGATCCTTTGAATTTGATTGTGTTGACTTTAACCAATATTACTTTTATGGGCTCAACAATATTCTTTGCTACAATCCCTTAATTTTTCCTCTCATAGACATCACTCTATGAAATAATCAATAGTCATTAGCCCAAACTCCATAGACTACAACATCTACTCCATCATCAAACTTAGGCTTATGGCACATATTACTCAATGCAATAGTTCAACTAGACAAGAGACTATAACACAACATACATAAGTACTTAGAATTTGCAAAACTACACAAATCATGAGTTCCACAATCATGGTGGATGCCTCTTGTGCTTTTACCTCTAATTGTATCCTTTCATTAATAAGGAAAAATTAGTGATGAGAGAACGTACACCTTTCCTATGCAACCTTGAACCATAAGTGGCCTCTTTGAGATTCTTAGAGATACATCTTAGTACTCAAATTGATGGCCGCTCGCATACCTCTTGAGAACTGAACCTAAGAGCTTTTGCACACAAAAAATACACTATAAAACTTTCTAATGTAAGTTATCTCACTCTAAATGACTACTTCTACTATGAGGACCAATGGCTCCAAGACAAATTATTTGTTCCCCTCGTTAGGCATGCACATAGAGACTATTGTTCACATCTCAATCAATTTTTCTCAAAATGTGTAGAATTGAGATATGATCTTCAACCCAACTAGATCATGCAAAGAGAGTATTAAGGTATGTGAAGAGTAGAGTTAATCATGGGTTGCTATACAGGTATGATGAAGAACTTCAACTAAGAGCATGGAGTGATGCAGATTGGGCAGGGACTATTGATGATAGAAGGTCAAATTTTGGCTATGTTTTCATGCTAGGTACAAAAGAGATTTCATGAATGAGCAAAAAGCAGCCCACAGTTGCATTGAGTTTATGAGAGGCTGAATATAGAGCTTCAGCCCTCACTACATGTCAAACAATATGGCTTAAGAAGCTCTTCAAATATCTTGATATTCAACTTTCACCAATTCCAATTTATGGAGATAACATGTGAAGCCTACATCTTGCTAACAATCCCATGTATCATGCAAGGACCAAGCACATTTAGGTGCATTGCCATTCTGTATGGGAAAAGGTTGCAAGTGGGGACATGAATGTTCATTTTCTAGGTACAAAGGAACAAGTTGTTGATATCTTCACCAAAAGCCTAGATGTGACCAAGTTAACAAAGTTTTCAAAGGCTATGAGCTTAAGCGGGAGTGTTGATAGTGCAAAATATGCAAGCTTTAGGTGGACAAAGGGATCAAAAGACCTTAATGAGGACAAAATTCACAACTTAGATCACTTTGTGCAGTCTCAAGGTCGAGCAAGTCAGCTATGGCAGTCCGACGACAGTGGAGAAGTTAGGAGAAGCATCCAAAAGCTATAAAAGGAGGTGAAGGGTCATCAAATGCATGGAAGTCCTGTAGGTCATTGAAGACCAAGAGACATATACTCAAGGAGGCTCAAGAAGAGAGTCATCCAAGGCTCAAGAAGCTAGAGCGTACCAGTCCAAGCTAGGAAAAATGTGAAGGAGGGTGTTACATGCACAAGGGAGGAGTAAGGACGAGCTTTCAAACCCACACTCCCTCTAGACTCTTGTAGGTATAGACATAGTCTTCTTATAACAATTGTAACTCTTGGTGTATATATCCAATTCAAGAGATTTAAAGTGCATTATGTAGCTTACATATTCTCTTACTTTCTCTAAGAGGGCTTCTTGAAATGAGTATTATGAGCAGAGAAATCGGTGTATCTTTGTAACCCTAATTTTTTCATAGTCTATCTTGTACAGCATTGTTGAGTGACCTAAACAGATCCATTTGAGGTGTTCTATAGCTTCTTGGAAAGCTTATGAACATACTAAGTGTGGCTAAAAGCATAGGTGATTTGGATCAGTGTAAGGGAGGTGAATTAGAGTTTTGTTGTAAGGTAGCACAAAAGGTGTATGAAGGGACCTAGGTATTGTGTTCCTTTCACTTCTAGTGTGCAAATCTGAAGGATTCAATTCCCTCATCAAGAACCCTATCAACCTATCTTGTTCCTTCACGAGAGTGGACGTAAATAGAGGTGAACACATTCATCACGTTATACACATGAGTTTATAAGTAGTGCTCCATGTTTGAGTAAACTTTTACAATCTACAAGTTTAGGATAGATGTTAACAAATAATATCCTTAGAGATTATACTATGGATCCTAAGGGAAAACAAACATTTGCGATGTTTTTTCACTATTTTCACAAAAACATGTAGCTTTCTAGAGGGCTGAAGAGAATCTTCCATCACGAACAAAGAATATCTAAGAAGGTGTGCTTGTCACAAACGACTTTGATTGATCACTGACCCTATGAAATGTATTTAGAGGGGATACATTTGGAAGACTTGGAATACTAAAATTGCCATTAACTTTCGAGATCCCTCATGTCCTCCTTCCTTGTGGAATTCTCTAATACTATTCGGCTTTACCATTCAGGGGTGAGAGACATGTAAAACTTCTTTGTATGTCCTCCTAACCTTCTCGTACATTTTGTTCTAGTAATAAATTTGCATTCCTGTTCAAGGACGCAGAAGAGAGAGAGAGAGAGAGAGAGAGAGAGAGAGAGAGATTTGATTGAGTACCGTCAACCTTGAAATCAACGCAATCATGAAGTTTCCGCTTGATTCACACCAAGCGGTAAAAGTTCTGCCTGATAGTTTATAGCGATTTTGATAACAATATTCGCACAGAGCGTAGCGACATTCCTTGCAAATAAGGCACGACGGCGAGTTGAACATCCCGTTTACAAGTGCTCTTTGAGCTGGCTGGGTCCTGACTCGGAACCCAACCTTAAAATGTATAAATGTACGATCTATAAGATCTAAGGGAACACCTTTGATTGATATTTTATCGAATGATCTCCACGCAGTACGCCAGAAAAGCTAAGGCAGTAGCGCAAACGACCAAACCTCAAGTACGTCTGTGGAACATCATCTCTGTATTGAAAATCAATGGAACAGCACGTGCCACGCATGGAGCATGTTTACTCTGAGTGATGTACATTCACAAGTGAACACACTAGCAGTAGAACATATATCTCACTATCGTAATGACAAGTACGGCCGTCGAACATCATCACTGTGTCTAAATTCAACAGAGCAGCACACACACGGAGGAGTAATTTAAACATGACATTTTCAGTAATTTCTGCAATAAAATCGATTTATGTGGAAAGATCCTCCATAGAAGGTAGTCCATCTAGTTGTAGTACCGATATCTTGTCTTCCGTGTAATTGCAGGAGCAATTACGATATACATTCTACGTATCGATGGACAAGCCATAGCCCTACAAAGTCTCTCTCTCTCTCTCTCTCTCTCTCTCTCTCTCTCTCTCTCTCTCTCTCTCTCTCTCTCTCTCTCTCTCTCTCGTGTGCACAATTGCAATACGTCTGTGGAACATCATCTCTGTATTGAAAATCAATGGAACAGCACGTGCCACGCATGGAGCATGTTTACTCTGAGTGATGTACATTCACAAGTGAACACACTAGCAGTAGAACATATATCTCACTATCGTAATGACAAGTACGGCCGTCGAACATCATCACTGTGTCTAAATTCAACAGAGCAGCACACACACGGAGGAGTAATTTAAACATGACATTTTCAGTAATTTCTGCAATAAAATCGATTTTTGTGGAAAGATCCTCCATACAAGGTAGTCCATCTAGTTGTAGTACCGATATCTTGTCTTCCGTGTAATTGCAGGAGCAATTACGATATACATTCTACGTATCGATGGACAAGCCATAGCCCTACAAAGTCTCTCTCTCTCTCTCTCTCTCTCTCTCTCTCTCTCTCTCTCTCTCTCTCTCTCTCTCTCGTGTGCACAATTGCAATGCGTCTGTGGAACATCATCTCTGTATTGAAAATCAATGGAACAGCACGTGCCACGCATGGAGCATGTTTACTCTGAGTGATGTACATTCACAAGTGAACACACTAGCAGTAGAACATATATCTCACTATCGTAATGACAAGTACGGCCGTCGAACATCATCACTGTGTCTAAATTCAACAGAGCAGCACACACACGGAGGAGTAATTTAAACATGACATTTTCAGTAATTTCTGCAATAAAATCGATTTTTGTGGAAAGATCCTCCATAGAAGGTAGTCCATCTAGTTGTAGTACCGATATCTTGTCTTCCGTGTAATTGCAGGAGCAATTACGATATACATTCTACGTATCGATGGACAAGCCATAGCCCTACAAACTCTCTCTCTCTCTCTCTCTCTCTCTCTCTCTCTCTCTCTCGTGTGCACAATTGCAATATTACGTCTTCTAAGCTTTACTCGTGTGTGCAGCAATATTTGCAATAGACCTTCTGAAACAGAGAGTGACATGATTATGTAACTGCCGACATGAAACTACTAATCATACGAAAACATCTCGTACGTGGGGCGGTTGCGATCACTGAAAGAGAGAATAATGATTGGAAGTTGTAACCTGCAGCTACAATAGTCATATAAAGTTATGATCCTAACAGTTGTAACCATTTGAAGGTCGTCAATAATATATATTTTTTTTTAAATCTTATCATAATCAGGTTTTCGCGCATCTGTTTTTCGGTCTTCATGTCTTAATCTACATTATATTCAACAAACAGTTTCTTATGTGATGTTATCTTCCTTTTTCGTTATAGGGTGATTTTCCGACAAACGTACATGTCGTTGATGATTTTCGGCATCACTCGCACAGTTTAGAGGATCAAATTCTGTGAGCTGAGTTGATCTAAAAGCTCATAAGCTTACTGAACTAGAAACTGTTACCGATTTGCATTTAAGTGCCCTTGCCTTTAAGGGACTATCAAGGGTGCGAGGCAGCTGCGCTGATAGAGATGGCGATTTGATTTTTTGTGCGTCCATCTTTTAAGGAAAATACATGCAGAAGAAATGTCATGTACTTATAACCAACAGCATCGAAAACCAACAGTTATAATTGCGGTTGTGTATAATCATCATTGAACTTCCGCACATCGGACACCAAAGTCGTAACTTTAGTTCGGCGACGGATCTTCCCACAAAACTAAGAAACACGTAACTCTAAGACCGATCACTTTTGTGTGTGTGTCTGTGTGTGTGTGTGTGTGTGTGTGTGTGTGTGAGAGAGAGAGAGAGAGAGAGAGAGAGAGAGAGAGAGAGAGAGAATGACAGGGTTCACAGGGTACAAAAATTGTTGCACGTATCTTTGACAGACTTGAACCGGAAAGGAAGCTTATCCAAATATTATCGATCTGGGAGCGATAAAAAGAAGGTTGAAATTAATGATAAAAAATAGCATCTCCTGCAGAGGGCCCTAAGTATGTGCAGAGATTAGAGCTCAAAGAAGGAGGTCCAAAGACGAAGAGATGGAGACTCTTCGGGATAATTGCAGTTTTTTGTAACCATCATTCAACGTTAAAAGATAAACAAGGATGCTCACTAGTCCACCCTGCTCCTTGTTTTACTTGCACACAATCTAGTTTTCTCGTAGGGGAATACGTTCCTTTGGTCATCATCAAGGGTGTTACCTTATAAAATGGTGTAGATCAGCTTATGTTCATTATGTTTTCTGATGATATGAATTCTTCTTCTAAAGGATGAAGAGCCCATCAAGTACTTCTAGGACTGTTTGAAAACTTTCTCCACTCCTTAGGTTTTAAGATCAACCACAGGTAGGCCAAAGTTATGTCTCGTGTTCAAACTTCTTTCCAATTTAGTCTGAACCGTGGATGTAAGAATATTGCAACCGAAATTTTTTTTAGGCTTTTGATTGTTTCCATGGATTTTGTGATTATCGTTAATCAACATTGTAATTGCCATCTAAACGAGATAGAATCGGAATTTCACTACTAGAAGGGCATGAAACTTGATGTGATTTTAAAGGCCATGGCGATCAACTCATTTTACTTCTATGATGATATATTACCTCCCATTTTACTCCAAGGTTGACGTTAGCTCCAAGAACTTACTTTCGAGAGAGGATCCTAATGGAAGACATCTATCGAAGATCTAAGATTTCAGGTCTACCTACGACTAAGGCAATTTGAGAATTCTCAAGATGTGTTATTTTATTAATAATGGTTTCTATCAAGCAGATGACCAAGGCATGGTTAAAAACAAACAATTCGTGAAGTATGATCATAATCAAGAGCAAACTAAAGCTCTTTCTGAGGCTTTTAGAATTGGAAAACTGAAGATCTTATTGTTAATCTCGTTTGATCATTGAAATCAATCCCTAAAGGCTTGGAGCTAATTATTGTAATAGCTTGAGGGCTAACTTCTAACTCAAAAACTATTGGGGATGGGTATTTGGCATTAGAAAAAGTGACTCCATTTGGTTTCCCATCTTGGGGATTTTTTCAATTGAGCAAGGAGAATTTTTAAGGTCTAAGAAACTATTTTCCAAGAAAAAATCTCAAGAACTATATACTATGATTAGATTAGTAGGAAGAAATTAAAGTTAGCATAATATATGATTATAATGATTCGTTCATATTCAGTTCGTCCATCTTCTATGGGGGGAGGAAAGAGATGCTCCCTTAATCTCAAATATAAATGATCCACACTCACAATGATTAAGGTGAAACAATGGAAGTAAAATTGAGAAATTTTCAACACAATAAAAGAGTGGAATTCTACGCAAGTTGATAAAAAATGGTTATTGAGCATCCTATATTATATCGAAACGGAAGTTCTAAGGAATTTAAGACCCTTTAATCAAGAGGGTGAAAGTGCCCTTACCCTTTTAGTTTCATCAATATGGAATGTTCACCTAGATCAAAGCATGAAAGCTATATTGCGATCCCCCTTTGTGTTGTGAAAGATGCAAATGGGTGGAGGATGATATTAGAAACTTATTTTTCCCTTGGGCTTATAGTGAAAATTTGTGGAACAACATCTATAGGGGCCTCAAGATGAGGGGGAGGGTTTCTTATATTTAGACAAAATGATGCACCAAATAACTAGTGATACACAAAAGCAAGAACTTTAAATACTAGAATCTTTATAGTCCATAGAGAGAAGAACAAAGAAAAAGAAAGTAAACCACCACTTCAAAAAGTGATTACTTTTGTAATATCAAGAAAAAAACTCAAAAGGAAGCGGACTTGTCATACAGGGGAAAGAAGCTAATAAGCCTACCTTATAGCTCCTTTAACTTTCTTTTATTTGATCTATCTTTACTATACTCTAGGATTTTTTGTTCAAAAAGGAAGCTTAACAGTAAGAATTATCCAGTATCATAATTTATTGGTTGAATTTTCTAAAATGAATCATTAGGGTTATGGGCATATGTAGAGGCGAGGGAAATCCTCCTAAAGATGGAAAAAACTTGTTCAACAATCCTAATTATGTTCACATACCACTACCAAAATTGACAGCGATGCAGTGAACAAGGAGTTTTCACTCATGTACAAGGAAGTCATAAGTGTTAGGTCTTAGGTCTTTTGCCACAAAAATATCCGTAAACAAAGACTCATTCTATACTAGAGCACAATTCATTGTATCCTTCAACATCAATCACTATCCTCTAATAGCTCTTGACTAACAAATTATGATGGCATCCTTGGATAAAAGGATGGAAGCATTCTCTACTACAATCCCTTGATTTTTCCTCTCATAGATGCCACTCGCTCAATGCAATAGTTCAACTTGACAAGAGACCATAACACAACATACACTGGTACTTAGAATTTACAAAACTACACAAATCATCAGTTCCACAATCATGATGGATGCCTCTTGTGCTTTTACCTCTAGTTGTATCCTTCCATTAATAAGGAAAGATTAGTGATGGGAGAATGTACACCTTTCCTATGCAACCTTGAACCATAAGTGGCCTCTTCGAGATTCTCACAGATACATCTTATTACTCAAATTGATGGCCACTCTCATAACTCTTGGGAACTGGACCTAAGAGATTTTGCACACAAAAACTACTTTATAAAACTATCTAATTCAAGTTACCTCACTCTAAATGACTACTTCTACTGACCAATGCCTCCAAGACAAACTATTTGTTTCCCTCATTAGGCATGCACACAAAGACCATTGTTCACATCTCAATGAATTTTTCTCAGAATGTGTAGAACTGAGACATGATCTTCAACCCAACTCAATCATGCAAAGAGAGTATTAAGGTATGTGAAGAGTAGAGCTAATCATGGGTTGGTATACAGGTATGATGAACTTCAACTAAGAGCATGGAGTGATGCAGATTGGGCAGGGACTGTTGATGATAGAAGGTTAAAATTTGGCTATGTTCGCATGCTAGGCACAAAAGAGATTTCATGGATGAGCAAAAAGCAGCCCACATTCTCATTGAGTTCAAGCGAGGCTGAATATAAAGCTTTAGCCCTCACTACATGTGAAGCAATGTGGCTTAACAAGCTCTTTAAACATCAAGGTATACAACTTGGACCAATTCCAATTTATGGAGATAACATGTGAGGCCTACATCTTTCGAACAATCCCATGTATCATGCAAGTAGCAAGCACATTGAGGTGCATTATCATTATGTAAGGGGAAAGGTTCCAAGTGGGGACATTAAAGTTCATTTTGTAGGTAAAAAGGAACAAGTTGCAGATATCTTCACCAAGAGCTTGGATGTGAACAAGTTAACAAAGTTTTCAATGGCTATGATTTTACTTGATATGGACACTACCACCTTAATCTTGAGGGGGAGTGTTGATAATGCAAACTATGCAAGCTTTAGGTGGACAAAGGGATCAAAAGACCTGAATGAGGACAAAAGTCACAACTTAGATCACTTCGTGCGGTCTCAAGGTCGAGCAAGGTCAGCTATGGCAGTCCTAAGGCAGTGGAAAAGTTAGGAGAGGCATCCAAAAGCTGTAAAAGGAGATGAAGAGTCATCAAATGCATGGAAGTCTTGTAGGTCATTGAAGACCAAGAGACATATACTCAAGAAGGCTCAAGGAGAGAGTCATCCAAGGCTCAAGGAGCTAAAATGCATCAGTCCAAGCTAGGAAAAATGCAAAGGAGGGCGTTATATGCACAACAGAGGAGTAAGGAGGAGCTTTCAAGCCCACACCCCCTCTAGTCTCTTGTAGGTATAGACATAGTCTTCTTATAACAATTGTAACTCTTTGTGTATATATCCAATTCAAGAGATTTAAAGTGCACTTTGTAGCTTACATATTCTCTCACTTTCCCTAAGAGGGCTTCTTGAAGGCGGTATTATGTGCAGATAAATCGGTGTATCTTTGTAACCCTAATAGTTGCATTTCCTACATCTTCATATAGTCTGTTTTGTATAGCATTGTTTATTGACCTAAAGAGATCCATTTGAGGTGTTCTATAGCTTCTTGGAAAGCTTATGAACATACTAAGTGTGGTTAAAAGCGTAGGTGATTTGGATCTGTGTAAGGGAGGTGAATCCGAGTTTTGCTGTAAGGTAGCACAAAAGGTGTATGAAGGGACCTAGGTATTGGGATCATTTCACTTCTAGTGTGCAAATATTAAGGATTAAATTCCCTCACCAAGAACCCTCTCAACCCATCTTGTTCCTTCACCAGACTCGACATAAACAGAGGTTAGCACATTCATCAAGTTATACACATGAGTTTATAAGTAGTGCTCCATATTTGAGTAAAATTTTACAAGCTACACGTTCAAGATAGATGTCAACAAACGATATCCTTAGATATTATACTATGGACGCTAAGGAAAAAGAAACATTTGGGATTTTTTTTACTATTTTCACAAAAACGTGTAGCTTTCTAGAGGGCCAAAGAGAATCTTTCGTCGCGAACAATGAATATCTCAGAAGGTGTGCTTGGTATAGAAGCCTTTGATTGCTCACTGAGCCTATGGAATGCATTTAGAGGGGATACATTTGGAAGACTTGGAATACTAAAATTGCCATTAACTTTCGATATCCCTGATGTCCTCCCTTCTTGTAGAATTCTCGAGTACTATTCGGCTTTACCATTGAGGGGTGAGAGACATGTAAAACTTCTTTGTATGTCCTCCTAACCTTCTCATACATTTTGTTCTAGGAATAAATTTGCATTCTTGTTCAAGGAGGCAAGAGAGAGAGAGAGAGAGATTTTATAAAATGGAGGTTCGACTGAGCCCTACTCCTCCGGGCTTTAACTTTGAAATTGCAATTGTACAAGGAAGGGCATAGTACCCATGGGACCCCCCTTATCCCACAAGAATAGGGGTTTACAAGACTGGGTTGAATGACGGTCACAACTACTGCAGGGCTAGTCAAACAATGGCACATCAGCCATATGCTTCATCATTCCAGGTTATACATGTCCCTTACATGTGGCAGGGAGGGATTGAACCCTTGCCCCCGCCTCAAGAGGCGAGAGGCCCAATCACCTGCCTTAACGGCCTGGGACGAGAAAGAGAGAGAGAGATCTTCTTGAGTACCGTCAACCTCGAAATCAACGCAATCATGAAGTTCCGCCTGATAGTTTGTAGCGATTTTGACAACACTATTCGCACAGAGCGTAGCGACATTCCTTGCGAATAAGTCACGACGGCGAGTTGAACATCCCGTTTACAAGTGCTCTTTGCGCTGGCGTGGTCCTGACTCGGAGCCCAACCTTAAAAGGTATAAATGTACGATCCATAAGATCTAAGGGAACACCTTTGATTAATATTTTATCAAATGATCTCCACGCAGTTGGCGAGAAAAGCTAAGGCAGTAGCGCAAACGATCAGTAACGTCAAGTACGTCTGTGGAACATCATCTCTGTATTGAAAATCAATGGAACAGCACGTGCCACGCATGGAGCAGTAAACGCACTAGCAGTAGAACATATATCTCACTATCATAATGAGACAAGTACGGCTGTCGAACATCATCACTGTGTGTCTAAAATCAACAGAGCAGCACACACACACGGAGGATTTTACTTTGAGTTCTTTACATCCACATTTAAAGGCACTAACAGCAGAACGTATATCTTATTGTTATCAGAGATTCCGTGTTGCATGGAGCATCTTACTCTGATTGATGTACATTCACAAGTAAACGCACTAGCAGTAGAACGTATATCTCACTATCGTAACGAGGAGTACGTCTGTCGAACATCATCGCTGTGTGTAAAATGAACAGAGCAGCACACACGGAGGATTTTACTTTGCGCTGTGTACATCCACATGTAAAGACACTAACAGTAGAACGTATATCTCATCGTTGCAAGAGATTCTGTGTTGTATTCGACGTCAATCAAATGCTAACAAGTGCAGATTACAACTTTTAAATATTGCTCTATAAGTACAACCGCCCCGAATCGAGGTGGGATATTACAGTTGTCTGTTAAAGTTAACCGTACAGATGATGAAGTCGCGAAATCCACTCAGATTGTCGACAATGAAATAGTGTCCAGTCGTTGTTTCCCATTCAGCTCTTTATTCTCGACAATCTGCGTGGACTTAGATTATTTGTTCTTAATCACTATATCTTGCCTTGTTTTACATATTTCTTGGCCTACCAAAAACCAAATAAAATGTAGCTTAATCAAGTTTTTTCTCTAGCAATAAGGTTTTTGTGGGGACGTGATTACCAATGTAATAAAATCCCTAAGGTTGCTTGACTATGGGATATTATTGTTTCTCCTCAGGCTTTTAACCCTATAAGAAGCAGTCTTAGTTGTAGGATCTAGAAAGCTTGGATAAGTTAACAAGATGTGCACACCTTGCAGTGGCTTTGATTCTAATAGTTCTTTCTTTTTGCAAGAGTCTATTTGGAGTGGCTCAATGTCCCTATGAAAAAATGGTAAATTGGTCATAAAATAACACGTGTTTCAAACAGGGGATTAAAATTTGGTCCGAGATTAAGAAAGATGGTGAGTATATTTAGGATTATCGTATTACATTAATTACTCCCATATCTTTTGCTCATAAAGTGGTGATATTGTTACACAAAAGGTTCCTATTGACGCAGTGGGATCAATGTTTGAGGCATAAGGAGTTAAATATTCCAAAAATAGCTCTCGACATGATGTCATAGTTCAAATCAAAGAAAGGCTCCACTATCAAAATCCTTTATAAACTTAATCTCATATGGAATGTCCATTGGAACTCCATGCAATGGAGAAACATATTTCAATGTTTCTCGTCTTTCCCCTTGGCCATCAAGCACTCTTACCTCCATTGGCTCATTATCATAACGGCATGTGGATAGCTAGCAAGGACATATATATTAAAGTGAGTGAGGATAAATGTGCACTAGTGTGGACCATTTAGTCCATCTTTTTATTAAATTCCCTAGTATCAAAAGATTTGGAGCCCTATCAACCATTATTGTGCTAATTTTAGATGTAACAAACTTGACTATAAAGAGATCCTCCTTGGT